>JBCFYV010000287.1:207801-298893 GCA_039000515.1 Timema cristinae
GAGATGTGTGGTTCACATGTTCGCTGATAAACAAACGCAGTGCCAAACTGTGGTCATGTGACAACTCTAAATCAATCACATGAATTGGCATTAGCAGCACTGCTCTTGTAGACAATTAATTATATCTTAACAGTGATTCACCTTAAAATCCGTTTAGAAGACCCAACCCACTCCAAATAGTGTTCATGCATACACATAGCACATGCTCTGTAGAGACAATGACTAAAAGACAAGATGCCATAGAGCTTTGTTTGTTAACTGTTACTGTGTTGTGAGAAGTTTTGAAATAAACTATTAAATATAACGCCTATAAATCAAAGTATTGAGTTGTTTTATGACACAGTTCAACTATTTGAAAAGATTAATCGTAACAATAATCTAAAATAAGGCATGGGCTATGTTTGTTTTCAAGAAAAGAAAATCAGTTAATAGTCAAATGTATCATGGGTCAACAGACATGTGTGCTTGCATGTTAACTGCTGCACCATTAGGCAGAGTGGATTCTCTGTTCTATCAATTTTCAAAGTACGTGTTAGTCAAACTTCAGGTCTACTCTTCAGATATATCTCGTGCGAGTGACCCCAATGATCACCATAGTAGCAGTGTTTGTCATTTGTTTAGTAGGCCCTATTCATCATTAACAGTATTTGTTCGTGATTTTATTATTATGATAAATAGGCCTACATTATTAAAATAATACATGCAAATAAAGGTGCTAAAACTATACAAATCAATACAAATACTTTACCAAGTCACATTAAATATTAAAAGTGTTAACGTGTGGCCGCATAGTTACTAATACACAGTAAAAATGACTGATTTACGACCGAAATTATAGATAAACCAATAATGATATAATTTTGATACTTTTTATTATGACTGTATGAACACTTTTCTAATTGATATCGAATTATATAATTAATTGTTTGTGCATATATTTTAAAAATTAGCTCAAATACATTTTTGAAAATGGTTGGATTTAAAAAAACATACATTCTTAAATTTTGTATATAATTTACAAATATAATATTTTTTATCACATAAACCTATTCCCTGGGCCATATTTCAGTCCATAATTACAACAATTAATAGCCTTGAGACTTGCCCAAAGGACCAGTTAAAATATCTCAGTTGTATTTTTTTTCTGAGTCTTGAAAAAAAAATCTTCGCAAGCTAGAAAGTGAACCTACATCATCATAATTTCATAAAATATATCATATAAAAAAAATTTCAATGGGGATTTTTAACATATAATTTATGAAAAAAAGGATTATATCAGCACACAACTTACACTTACACATTATCTTTTAACTATGACATACATAAGAGTTTACTAAAGTTAAATTACAGACTTTACCTGGAATCAAAACTGGGACCCTTAGCATAGTAATCACATGATCTATAGACCTAGATAAAGTGTCGGTTTAAATATAATGAAAAGCAATACGTAAAATATGATAAGCCAATTTAAATAAATGTTAAAAAATACATGACGATAAAAGCATAGCTGTAGTAAAATAATATTCAATACCAAAATTAGATTCAATTTGAATGTTGCACAAGTTGATGACTCTTGACACACAAAGTATTAAATTTTTTACGTTTATTTTGTATTGGAGATTGAATATTTTTTCTAAAAAATACCGTTATTTTTATGCTTATTTTTGATTAAATTTTTGGGGGTAGCGTAGCCTTTTGAATTGTTTGTAAGCTATATGGTGTCCGTTAAGTAGACCCGGGTTGAACTTGGCCTCCAAAAGGGCACGGAAATTTGATTTTTAAAGAGCATAAAATATTTTGAATAACCCAAAATTGTTTACCTATATACTGTAAAATAACTCTAGGAGTCCTGGTAGAATTCAATAATATTCATTAATAATAAATATTAGTAGTTACTGCAAGAACTTCCAAAATAATATTATTATTTTTCTCCCATGTAGCTCAAAGCACTGTTTAATATTGTGAATGACATAAGTTATTTTTAATAAATATAGTATAAAAAAAATTCATGGGCTAGGTAAATTTTATTTCACAAAAGTGAAAAAACATCTATCATTTAAGGAATATATTATACAAGATATAATTGAATATCCTTGGCAAGGATCCTTGGACTATTTGGATACCACCTGTTTCAACAACATTCGTCCTGAGCATACTGGGTTTGTCTCGGATAAAAGGAAGCGTAGACATTACAAACACATTTAACTCAACAAAACCTGACTTTTATCAGCCTGAGTACAAAGTCCCTTCAAAGCAACACATTCCAAAATAATTTTCATTTTCACGCCAAGAACACTTTAAAAATGTTAAAATTATCAATTAAATTAAACTTGACACATTCAACTACTGAGATCGTAACACAACACACTCCCCGTCCCAGGAATAAGTTTTGATCACAACTTTCTCTTTATCACCTTTTCCATTTATCTAATTAACTTATTAAATGGACGTTACACGTATTATTACGCTATTAATGGGATTTATTACAGCTTCCTTTCCTTAATATAATTATTATTATCTTAACGGCACCCAACTAAAGTACTGTTTACTTGTCGTATGGACAAAAGAATTTATGGTAGTCGAAAGGTTAGAAAAAGATTTTGAGTTTTGTAAAATTGAAATGGAATTAAAATTAACTGGATTTTATTCAAATTTTATATTGCTACAGCTAATAGATCCTAGGCACACTAGATCATTGAAAATAATAAATCAAAGATAGATTTTGAATGCACTAAAGTCCAAAACAAAGTAGCCAAAGATTTCGGAATCAAAGCAGTTGTATAGATTTTTATTCTTTATTTTAAAAACACTCACTAAAATACCATTGTTGATTAAAAATGTTATTATATTGTAAAATATTGAAAAAATGTGTTTTATTGTAATGACTACTAGATTAAATAGTGCTATTTTCCTGCAAAAAATGTAACTGAAGATATTAGCTATTTTAATGACTAAATCTGCGACTTTTATGTAGTGTCATATAACAAAATATGTATGTAAATTAGTAATAATATTCAAGGAAATGCATATAAAATATGTGGATTCATAAAAAATCTAACATCATGTAAAACAAATATTTTACCAAGCACGCAACATTTCTTTATTTACACTCTCAATGGCACATGCATTGATGGATTACTTGTACTTTGGTGTGAATTTCAATTCTTTCAGTGCTCATTGATTGCCACTTGTCCGACCGAAATATGCTTATAGATGTAAAATGTCTTTTCCACATCACAGTATGTCACTGGGACGTATTTTAACATAATAATTTTTTCGGGAAATTGTTCTCAAGGATATCTCCATCGATTAATATACTGTTTTTTTTAGCACAGCCTTAAACTTAGTAGAAACACTTTCACCAGTTTCGTCTTTCAAAGCATTTAGATTTGAAATTGTGCTTTCTCTAATATCCATAGATTCTTGTAGTGGAAATCCAAAAGATTCCAATCGTTTAATACTCTCTGGAAGCCAACCGAAATTGCTCCTGATGTATGCAGTTGAATATTACACTTTTGGATCAATGAATGAGTTATAAGATCCACAAACAGATATCGCACACTCAGGAGCGAATATATCTTCTACTGACTTTACAAATCCAAATTGTTCATAGTAGAAGTTGTCGGTTTTAATCCTGTTCCTCATCTTGTTAGAATTAATTGCAAGGGCAATGGAACATCAAACAAGAGTTAGTAAGTTTTTACTTGATGTGGGACTTTCAAAAATAGGTCTAGTTATTTTGTCACATAAATTGATCTAGTAATTTGTAAAGAATGGACTCTAATGTATTCCATAACACGATGTAGTCCATGAGCCAAACTTGTAAGATGGTTCATATCAAAATATAACAAATTTAAAACACTTGCAATTTTCATTAAGTACTGTACGTCGTGGCATCCGAATGTAATGGATAGCTGTAGTGACCATTTTGCGAGTGCAGAGAGCGTCCCCACCGCTGCAACTGGTTTGTGGAAAGAGGGGGTGGGGGCGTAGCAGTGCATTTGGGACTGGTCGTGTTAAACTAGAGTCGTGGACACAGTAACTAAGTATCGTACGTGTATATATATAATAGTTGTGCAAATGTTTGTACTCTTAAGTGTAAATATATATATATATATATATATATATAATTTGTAAATAGTAAACCGCGTTACAATTGGTGGCAGTGGCGGTTATTGTAAACTCAAATTAAAATGGCAGAAATGTGTGCAAAACCAACTGTATACAGGGTTTCTGGTGATTGGTGTGAGTGAGTGGCTACTTTAGTTACAACTGGCGGCAGAAATCAATGGTTGGAGTGATGAAAAAAAGTGTTTGTTCATTGATATGTTCCTCTCGGGGATAGCTCTGAGTGTGTACAGAAACCAGCCAGATAGCGATAGAAAGATATGGCCAACATTAGTGGAGCGGTTAGGGGACAAATTTAATCCATGTGTAAGAACAGAACTTGAAAAATTACAGTTCCAAAATCGAACTTGGCAGATCGGTGACTCGCTACTGAAACTTTCTACGAGCTTAAGAGCCCTTGCGACTCACGCATACCTGAATGTAAATAGCGAAGCTAGAAACGAATTATCACGGGACCTGTTCTTGGCAGATCTCGTGAGAGATATAAGACTTCATGTGCGGCAAGAGCGGCCTAAGACACAGGACGCTGCCGTGAGTTTGGCTCTTGAGTTGGAAACTACAGTTCAAGTGGAAGCAGCCGATCACGTGTGTCGAGTATCGGCAGATGATGAGTTATTTCAACCGATAAAGACGAGTGACGCTTGTGTTTTATCTCAAGAGCATCACAAAACGGAACAAATGATGAACATGGTGATGCAGACAATGGATGCCATCCACGATGTTGTAAATCTTTGAAAAATGTTGCAGGTACCATTCAGACAATGGATGCCATCCACGATGTTTGTAAATCTTTGAAAAATGTTGCAGGTACCATTCAGACAATGAAGCAAGGTCAACGTGGACGAGAAATAAAGTGCTACCAATGCGGTGAACTGGGACATGTTTGGGCAAAGTCTGGTAAGAACAAGAAACAAAAAAACTAGTGTGCGCTGGTGTGCCCGAAACCACCGGCAGTAAATTCCGATTCAAAACAGTACCACGTTGTAGTAAAAAGTGTGGACCCATGCTCAGCCGTGTTCGTGGAGGCAAAATTGTGGGATGAGCCTATAGATTTACTGATAGACACTGGAGCGGCTGTTTCCCTCATAGATGAGAAAGTTTGGTGACGTGCGTCAAATGGCAAACTTCAGCCAACGAACAGGTTAGTTATAAAGCAAGTGGTGATCATATGACTGTGCTTGGTACAATGAGTGTACCCGTTAGAATAGGAAGCTATTTTATAACACAGGAAATGATTGTTGCAAACGGACTGACACAGATGTACCTTATAGGCACTGACTACTTACGCAGAAACAAATCCGATATTTTGCTTTCGGAAGGAATAATGCGAGTGGGTGAAAGGGAAGTACCCCTAAATAAAACACTAGAGGAACCACAGCCCGGAGTGTTCCAGGTGACTTTGAAAGAGACAATCATGATACCGAGTGGACATGAGGTGGTGCTTCAAGCAGCAATCAGTGTGGACATGGGGATGGGGTATTAGAAACAAATAGTCACCTTTCTGAGAAGCATGGAATTTTTACGGCCCACGTTGTAGTATCTTCCAAGGACAAGACTATTCCAGTGAGATTGCTAAATCCACACCCACAACCCGTGACTTTATATAGTGGGACAAATAATTGATCACTGATGCCATGCGTCATGGCAGGTATGGTAGGGACTGGAGATAAAACTACCCGGGGCGAGAAGGCATCTAGCTTATTTGATTTAGACTCAGCCAAGCTATCACCTACCCTATGTTCCATAGCAGAAGCCATGTTGAACGATTTTCCAGATGTGTGTTCTTGGGGACCAAACGAACTTAGTCGTACTAATCTAGTTTATCACGAAATTGATATGGGTGGAAGTACACCCATTCACCAACCACCAAGAAGCGCTCCATTCCACTGTAGAAAGTTAATGAGAACTGTTGTGAAAGAGATGAGTGAAAAGGACGTCATTCAATCCTCAACCTCCCCATGGAGCTCACACGTTGTGAAGAAGAAAGATGGCGGAAGTTAGTTTTTGTATATATTATTGGTGGTTGAACGATATTACAAAGAAAGACGCGCATCCCCTCCCTCGTATAGACGATCTACTGGACTATGTAGGAGGTGTGAGGCTATTTTCCACAATCGATATGCTGAGTGGCTACTGGTAGCTTGAGGTGCTCCTCAGGATCGTAAGAAGACCGCATTTACAACAGGAGATGGACTGTGGGAGTTTAAGCTGCTTCCCTTTGGAGTTTGTAATGGCCCAAGCACGTACCAGTGGCCTCCAGTGGGATATAGCATTGGTGTACCTGGATGATGTAATCATGATTGGGAGAACCTTTGAAGATTTGAAGAGCACATCAGTAGACTACGTGTGGTATTCAAGAGGTTACGGGAAACTGACCTAAAAATGAAACCATCGAAATGTAATCTATTTCGAACAACTTTGAAGTTTCTGGGACACGTTATTTCAAAGGAAGGTGTGGCCATGGATCCGGAAAAAGTTCGTGCAGTGGTGGACTATACCCCATACCCAGTTATATCACTGAACTCAGGGTATTTCTGGGGTTATCTTCATATTACAGATGTTATCTAAAGGATTTTCAAACATCGCGGCACCCCTGTACCAGCTCACACAAAAAGAAGAAAGGTTTAGGTGGAGGTAACGGTGTGATTGTCCCTTTAAACAGCTGAAACAACGTCTCACAACTGCTCCAATTCTGACAGGCATCAGAGCTGTTTTAAGTCAAGTACAGCAGGGAGAAGAACGCGTAGTATCCTACCTTAGTCGAGTGCTAACAAAGGCTAAGCGTCGCTATTGTGTAACTAGAAGAGAAATGTTGGGGTTGGTGTATGCAACTCTACACTTCCGGAGTTATTTAAATAAGTTTTAAGTACGCACAGACAACAACTCTCTTCGCTGGATGCAGCAGTTTAAATAACCTGAAGGGCAGGTTGCCCAGTGGCTGGAGCAATTGGCCGAGTTTGAGTTCATGGTAGAACATCGTCCTGGAAAGAGTCACGGAAATGCTGATGGATTGTCACGTTTGCCATGTAAACAATGTGGGCAGGAGGAGCTGCTGGTATCCTCTATATCTCAAGATAACTCAAGCAGGGCACTTCATTGGTCAGACACAGTCATCAGATTGCTACAGGACACTGATGAAGCCATCGGAAAACATTGCTAAATTAAAGTAGGAAGACAAGGAGAGGCCAATCACCTGTGAAGCATCCAGTAGAAGAGATAACTACATGAGTTTGTGGGCACAGTGGAAACGACTATAAGTACATTGGGGCCTTTTTTACCGTCGCTGGCTGGAAGAAAATAAGCCGGATGTACTTCAGCTTGTAGTACCACATAACCTATCAAGACGTTAGAGAAAATCCTATATAGGTTATATTGGCCAGGGATGAGCAATGATGTTGAGCTGTGGTATAGAGAATGTCCTGATTGTGCTAGAAGGAAATAACCGACCACCAAGCTGAGAGCACCCCTTGGGACTTACATCGAGGATTTCCTTTCCAGCTTGTAGCTGCGGATATTCTAGGACCCTTGCCTAAGACAGTTCAAGGAAACAAATATATTCTTGTAGTGACTGACCACTTCACCAAATGGACGTAGGCCTATGCTATAGCAGATATGGAAGCGTCAACAGTAGCTAAGCTCATTGGGGAAGGGTTCATCTGCCAGTTTAGTGTGCCAGTGAAACTTCATACGGATCAAGGATGCCAGTTTGAGTCTAAGCTATTCCAAGAAATGTGTCAATTTCTTGGGATAGAGAAAACCTCGCACAACTCCATACCACCCACAGTCAGATGGCCTGGTAGAAATATTCAATAGAACTCTATGTGCAATGCTTTCCTAGTATGTCAACAATTCTCAGGATAACTGGGACAAGGCCCTTCAACAAGTTCTACTAGCATACCGGTCCAGTCCACAAGATTCAATGAAGTTCACCCTTACTATCTCATGTTCGGTCGGGAGGTACGGTTACCAATTGACGTTATGTATAAAGAACCAGAGCCTGTCAATAGTGTTGTAGAGTATGCTTGGCAGTTAAGAACAAATTTAGAAACTGCACATCGTTTGACACGAGAACATCTCGGCAAAACACATCGGATGCAAAAAGGTGTATTTTGGAGTACCACCAAGATAGTACTGAATGCATAATATTTAGGTACATTTTAATGGCACCCAGGAATATAATGACACCACACCATATATAGTTTTACAATTTTTATTTATCATTATTTAACATTAATACTTAATAAATACGGATAATAGGGTACACGTATGAAATAAATATTTAAAAAAATCATATTTGCCCCTCCAACAACGGTTTGAATCACTTTTCCTTTCGGTTTAACTTTGTCGCAATATATTTATGGTTTTTGATGAGACATTATATTTTTACAACTTGAATTTGCTTGTTTTGTTTGGCTCTCACGGCGTACTACCTGGAATAATTGTACATACCACTGGTAGTACGCGTACCACGGTTTGGGAACCACTGCTCTAGATGATTGAGCCAAATACTTAGCACGTCCTCTTACTAAGCTAATTGTTTACTTCCTGTTCGGAGGGATATATTTATCATATTTTAATTAATTTACAGCCTCAAGGTCTGTCCTAGGATTACGCTAGTTTGTGAATCGTGTGCTTATATAGTCACTTTCAGTATAGGTATTCAGAAAGGAAACAACAAACTTCTGGGAAGTCTTTGAAGACACGCTCGTTAAAGAAACTCTTCACATATTCTTGTGTTAGGTTGTATGTAAGACAAATTGTTATAGCTTTCTTAGCCTATAGTTTCTGACAATATTACACATGAAATATATAATATATGGGCATTAAATGGGATATTATTTTTACCAAATTAGTGTTTGGAATGGTAGTTGACAACATGGCAGGGAATTGATTTTTATGTGAGTTATTGGTACTACAATTATTTTGCTTACTTTATGATTTCTATTTTATACATGGTTTTTAATTAAATATAATAACGTGACTGTAAAGTTGACCATGAAATATACTTTCAATAGTATATATCTAATTTGGGAATGCTTTTTTTTCTTTAGTACACGCCTACTCGTGCAGGTTATACGGCTATGTACTTATTACGCTAGTTATTTTAGAGATTAGTAAGGTTATATTTATAGAAAGTGTACCCACATTTTCGGGGAGGGAGAGTGCAAAATTATTTTGGAAAAACCACCCTCAATTCACCCGACCGAAATTTGAAACCATATCTCCCCGCCATCGGCAGTTTAGCTTACTTCAAGTGTAACGCGTTAGATCACACGACCACCGAAGCGGATTTTGGGCAGTACTATATTTTATCAATAGTAACGTTACTAATCAATTATTTAAGATGATCGGAAAGTAATGTAGTGCTAAGAATATATAAAATAATCTTTAACATTATGTATGTATAGGACTTAATCTTTATTTCCTTTATTTTTTTAAAGTGATTTTAATATAATATAACGTGGCTACGACCTTAACTATTAAATAATTTATAATTATTATTTAATAGTTTAAGGAATTCATAAAAAAATAGCAATTAAATTAACTTTGGTTAGTTTCTGTACAATATTAGTGTTATTAAAAAAAATTCTCTTAGAAAACAACAGTTTGAAATAATTTCTGGGTAGTGTCTGAATTATATCATCGGATAAATTATGGAACTAATTATAACATAATTAAGCTGGTATAAAAATTATTTCTAGATTATATTAAGGACCTTACAACTAAATATATGTAAAATAAATAAATGGATGACGTGTTTTATGTTGAAATGTAGTAGTCAGAACCAGTGGCTAAATAAGAACATGCTTTTATCAAATTGGTTATTTTGACGAAAATGTACTTAACATGTGTGCCCAACATCTAAAAAGATTTTTTTTTTGTATATTTTATTATTTCTGTGCACTTGTGTAGGTTCCAGACGGTCAATCTGATGGAAAAATCTGTGTTTACAAAGAGATAAATGTCTAAATTATAATTGGGAGTGTAATAAATAATGATGGGGTAAAATATAAAAAAATAATAATAATATTTCTTTAATTTTTTAGTGCTCAGTAATAATAGTTTAATAATAATACTCAACTGTAATGACAAAGTTGAAAGTTTTCTTGTAATTTAGTAAGAAAAATGTCGTGGTTAGTTGTGTCAAAAGCTTTGCTAAATTACAAGAGTGCCGACAGCGTCAGCTGCCTTCTCTTTTTATGGCTTGTCTTATATCAGTTATGAATGCTTTTGTGATGTGATGTCATCGAAACCTAGTTTGGTATTTGCCTGGCAGCTTGTGATTATTTATTAAATTATCAATTTGTTTGTGTATGATATATGTAAAGCTTATAGGCCTATATCCTGTTACTGAAGAGGTTGGAAAACTGTTTTTTGGGATAGGCCACACTATAGTAGATTTCCACAAATAGGAGAAAATTCCCACTTTTAGAGAATGATTAAAACTATCTTATACAGATTTTAAAACATACAAAATCTGTTTTTATACATAAATATGATTGGAATTAGGTCAGTTCCTTGTGCATTTGTTTTTATTCACTTAGTTGACTCTACAACGTCTGCTAGTGTCATTGTTGGAAAGTGGAATTTTTCATGATTTGAGAACTGATACAATTAATTAGAGTAATACTTTTTAAACGGGATCAATTAAACTCAGAGTATTCACAAAATGAGAACTAAGATCATCAGACAATATGGGAATTTCCATGTCACCATTACGTTAGTATACAACATCTAGCTTTGGTCTTTCCATATACATTTAAGTGAGGAGTTATGTGATAATAAGTTACGTGTACACATAAGCTGTGCTTTGTGGATCTCCTACTTACATCGATTTCTAAGTAGTCTATATTTTTCAAATAATTCAGATGCCATGTCAAGGTTGTTCTTACGTGCTTGTTTAAACTGCCGGAAGGCAGAATCCAGGTGGAACATCAGTACCCGTATAGTCTGAGTCAACCCATGGACGAGCCATCGAGAGACGCGTTTTGTTTTAATATGTACTTGTTTGCCTTACAGTTCAAGTTTAATTTTCATTCAAACAATTTTTTCTTTCACAACCATTATTAAGAGCTAGTATACTCTGACAATAAATGAACAACAAACATCTAAATATACAAACTTTTGATTTTATTAATATATAGAAGGTAAATAATTGACAAAATATGTGAAAATGCTGCACTGAACAGGTAAATTGTTCGCAAGTTCTCTATCCCTACTTTATACCATGGGGCCACTGGCATGTGTAAAACCAAAATTAACTCCTTTTACAATAGTTGCTTGGGAAGTTTTGTCATTTGTTAGAATTATTTAAAGTGCACTTTATGAACAGAATGATTATATCAGCATACGAGAATGTCTATGAGCGAGAGTGAAAGAGCCTACTAATTTTTCCGAGAAATATATTTTCACATACTTTTCAGCGTTACATGCCACAATCTTCATGGGACCAACGGCTTTTCTTCCCTCCGAAGGAAGTTGTGCTACGGATTTTTATCGTTCTAGAAAAATCCTTTGACACTGTTTGACCCCACGAACATAAGGTCCTGAGGCTAGTACTTTTCCCCAAGACTACCGAGGTTAACAATTTCAATTAAACCCTCCAATAAAAAATCTTCTGATAGCTTTCATTTACACCACTCCTATGATTGATAGACTATATATAAGTGATTATTCTCCAACAAGGTGATGCATTGTAGGGAAATTATGCTTTTTTATTTATAAGAATGAATAGAAGATTATATAAATGGAAGAATGTAATATAAATTACAACCTTTACAGTTTCAAGCTACTTAAAAATAGCACTTTATATAAATATTTATGTTAACTAGTTATGAAAAATAACAGTTGTTCTCACGGATTAGATAATCAGTCACGCCTGGTCTAGTGTACCTGTGACTGTACCAACCATAAGCTCTGAGAATTTTTTTTTTTCCTACAAGGCTTCCTGCTCAATCTCTACGCAAACGCGGGTACATTTACTCTAAGCTCTGCATTCTTGGTCTCTGGCTCATTTGTGTAAATATGCAGATATCCCGGCTTGGGCTTATTACCTGGTGTACTAGGAAAACAATTGATGAATAATAATGTTAAAAATTTTTTGATAAGACATCTGGTTGTATTTTAATTGTTTAAACGGCTATCCTGGGTCATAATAGAATCTTAACCTCCTTTAAGGTACAGTAGCCCCAAGGCTTCTTTGGTGCTGACTGACAGCTCACAGCTGACTTCTGACAGTCAACATTTAGGTATATACCTAAGATTTGACTGTCATAAGTGACAGCTGCTAAACACATGTTTTACATATCACATGGTTTGGCGTATGGATACATAATTTGGTCTAGTAACTTTTCAAAGCCGTCAGCTGTGAGCTGTCAGTCAGCACCAAAGAAGCTATGAAGCTACTGTAGCTGTACCCTTCTATCAACTCTTGCTGGTGAGACTAGGGCTAGAATAATAATAATAATAATAATAATAATACCTAGCGCCGCATCCTAATAATCGTTCGGGTTATACAATTAAGCACTAATTATGCTAATGGGCTAGGAATTGGGAAGGTTGAATATAAAGGAAGTAAGCCCGCATTTGCGTGGAGGAAGAGTGGAAACACATTTAGGAAAAACCTCCCCAGTTCACCCGAGAGAGATTCGAATCTTGATCTCCCAAGGTTGGGCAGTCTCGCTCAACACGAAACTAGCTGGGTTAAAATAAATCTGACGTAGGCACTGAAGGCACCTTCTCCCCCCTGCAGTGGGGTTTTCCATCAACTCTCTGGGCTAACTTTGGAAAATCTTCTTAATAGTATCTCTTATCATCATGTTAACTTGGATTAAAAGATTCTAGAGAAAAAAAAACGTTTTGGTAGGGAAATATATTTTGTTTGATAAAAAACTAAATATAAAAGTTTATATAAATAATATCTAGCTTGTTGAATTACAGTAATGAATATAAGTAATATTTTTATATATTTTTTTACAAATATATTTAAAGCTTAGTACCCACTAGGCGATAGTTACCAGATAGATACAAGGTTATTATCTAGTGACTCTGCAACATCACCCATGGCCACAAACAAAGAAATAACAGATACACAGCCTTACGGGAGATTTGTTGCGCTCCTCGAGTCAGGTAGAACTTAAAATGTCCAGTGATAACAGCGCTTCCAAGTGAGAATTCTTTAAAACAACTCACTTGCAAAATGTTCTCGTGAGAAAGACAAGCTAAGAATTGCTGTCTCTCAGAGTACAATAGTCCAGGTAATGGTAATCCCTTACCCCCACCTCACCCCCCTTTCATTGGAGAATACTTTTCAAACAATGGAGTGTTGGACCCAAATATACAATGCCATTACTTCTACAGTTTAAACGTAAGAGACACTAGTCTTGGAAATGCACTTGTAAATGAATTATTAAATATTTTGTGACCAGCTTCTGCGGTCACCATTCTTTAGGATTCACTTCTTCGTTAGACTGGACTGCAAATAACTAGGGTATCAGTGTTCGAATCCCGATGGAGTGTACTGAGAGTGTTTTTTCCTAATATGCTTATAATTCTCCTTCAGAGCAAATACGGACACATTTCCCAAACATTTTACCTTCCTCATTCCTTATCCTTAGGAGTAAATACGCGGATAGCTGTAGTGAGAAGTAAGACATAGCACACAAAATATATCAGTAATTAAAATTAAATACTTAAGTTGTAAAGGTTGCATTTATTTTTACATGTTGTTGTCAAATTAATATAAAAGAAGTACACAAGTGATATGCTACTTTATTAACTAAAATAAAAAGTTAAAAGCATGGAACGTACAATGGAAAGAGTTTCCTAAGTATACTATAGTGTTCGAATTAATTGGGACAAAGGGAAAAAAACATATTTTTCTAAAACTTTAGCTTTTAATCATTACACACCTTAAGTAGACTGATAAATCTCTATATTAGTACGAAGTATGTCCTCCTTAAACAGAAATGACCTCTTCAACACGTCTTGGCATTGACTCCACTAGTGTGGCGCACATGTTCTTGACTTCATCATTATAGAACCACACTTGTATAACACTTTTTATCATTTGTTCTGTTGTCGTGCAATTCATCTTAGCTAAGCGATTCTTGAGTATATGCCATAGGTTCTCAATGGGATTTAGGTCTGGTGAATTACCGGGCCAATCAAGCACTTTTATTTTATTTTCCCGCATAAAAGTCTGGACCAATTTCGAAGTGTGACAAGGAGCCAAGTCATGTTGAAATGTTCCATCAAATGTTTTCATTAATGGAACAATCCTACTGCGTAATATTTCTATGTATTTGACAGAATTCATCATGCCTTTAAGAGGAACTAAGCTTCCAGTGCCATTTGTAGTGAAAAAACCCCAAAACATCTGTTTAGAATGGTGTTTTACAGTCTGTTGGATATGATATCGTCGCAGAGTTTCACCTTCACTTCGTCAAACTTCACTTGATTTGTATCCATGCACAAATAAATGTGTTTCATCAATGAAAAGCACCTTCTTCCAGTCGTTAACAGTCCATGATCGGTATTTTTTGACCAATGCTAAACGTTTTATCATCATTTTCTGAGTTAGAATTTTTTTTTTCATTGGTCTTGTTGCCTTACGACCAAGTTCCAGAAGCCTTTTCCGTACAGTTGAGGTACTCACTTCAACACCATAATCCAATAAATCCCTTCGAAGGTCTGTGCTTGTCTTTCTTGGATTTATTTTGCTATTTCTTATTAGAATTTTCTCAATTCTTGGAGTAGTTTTCCGTTTGCGCCCACATTTTCCTTTTCTTTTTGGAGACGATGATCCGGAATCTTGAAATGTTCTTAAAATTCTCGAAAACACTTGATTTGCCCACACCAATAGCCGTAGATATATCTCTCACGGTCATAGAGGTGTGTTCATTAAGAGCGATTATTTTAGAACGCTTCCTCGGAGTAATATCCATCTTTGAACAAGCAAAAGTAACACGTGATACACGGAACGCAAAATTATAACCCCCAACTGCCACACTGAAAATCTCACAACTGAACTACTGATATACTAAAACCAGTCAAACGAGTAAATTATAGTCAAGGTCGATCCGTCACACTGCCACTAGGAAGATATAATCGGTTTCAGGCGGTTCGGGACATCACTGGTAATCACATATCAATTCAAACAAGGAAAACATTTTTGTCCCAATTAATTCGAACAGTATAGTATATTTGGTATCTGCAACACCCCTTATTTTAAACACTGGAATGATTATATTCAACATTATCTTATACTAATACCCACCTTGTTGGCATAGTTAGCTAACGCACTAGTTTCATGTTGAGCTAGACTGCCGAGGATGGGGAGACCTAGGTTAGAATCTCGCTCAGTTGAACTGGGGCGGTTTTTCCTAAATGGTTTTCCACTCTCCCTCCGCGCAAATGTGGGTTCACGTCCTCTATATCTAACCTTCTCAAATCCTAACCCATAAGCGTATAACTCGAAAGGGTACTAAGTTTCAGTATTATTTTATATTAATGTAAAATGAAAGTTAACAAATCGGTTTTATATCAGTTTATAATAAAATCAAGTCTGAAAATGAAGCTTATCTCCCTAAACGCGCGTTAGGATTGCACAACAAAAAGCTCATAATGTTTTGTCCAATTACAATTGTCCAACACCTTCTCGTGTCTGTATGGAAAATTAAATATCTCTTATTATTTTAGTAAAGAAGAATATAAATAAATATTTAGAAAAATTAAACTAAAAACTCTCTTAGTATAAGATTATTTTACTATAATATAACAATATTTTCATACAATTAATAATTGCGGATTGTATTAAAAATATTTATATCACAATAAAAGCGTTTAGTAAAGTGAGTAAAATTGTTGACAATACAAAGTATATGAAAAAAATACTCTTAATTTTACCCTATCACAACTATAGTTATTAAGTGTTTTGTATAAAAAGAAAAAAAAAAAGAAAAGAATTCTGATTATTTAGTTTGGATAGGTTTGAAATTAAAATTATAATAAATATCATTAAAAATCAATACAGTATTAAGATTTAACAGAAATTTGATTAAAATATGTGTCAAACTAATTTGTAAATTGATATATTACATAATATTCTGGTCTCTTTGATTTCGTAATGTACTAAATTGAGCATTGACATATTTAATGTGGAGAATTTTAGTTTTATACCACACTGAGAAGAGGTTGTTTCTAATACTTTTATAAGTTTTTAACCACTCAACTCACTTTTCCAAACCCCTTTGAAAAATATTAAATTATAACATTCATTTGGATATCTGGAGTTTTATTTCTACCTGTTTTTCAAATTTTAATTTCTAACCTCATCTCAAAAGTTATTTTTAGCCATAGCTTCCCCCTCCCCCATTTTCCATAGCTAAAGTTTAAAAATTTCACATTTTTTTGTTTACTTAGAGTGGTCCGTATACCTAAGAATTTAAGATTTCTACCACACAGAATGTAGTTGAATATATTCGTTTTTGTAAATGCTGAGCCCGCTCCCTTCCCCTACCACTTCTTCAACTTCCACTTATAAATTTCAAATATTAAGATTTATTTGGTTGTTTTGAAAGTTCACTTTACTTACTTTTATAAATTTCAAATATTAAGATTTATTTGGTTATTTTGAAAGTTCACTTTACCTACTTGCCAAATTTAAATATTCTATCACAGCTAAAAGTTATTTTTATTTTTATAAACCCCTCATCTACCCCCCCCCCTTATGGGGTCCCATTTAAAATTAAAAATGTACAGACTTATAGTAATTTGACATGTCCCTTTAATTTACTTATACATTTCAATTTTCTACCACACTGGAAATTAGTTGTTTCTATTAGTTTTATAAATAGTTCAGCTCATTTTTCTATCATTTAGAAAATTCCATTTTTAAGACTTATATGGTTATTTGGAGTTGTCCTCCTTAACCACTATCAAATTTAAGTTTTCTAGCACACATAAAATGTTTTTATTCTGTTTATATCCCCTTCCATATGTCCCAGGGTCGCACTTATTAAACAAAACTGTTCATACTTTTATAATTATTTGGAGTGGTCCCAATTGTTGTCTGCACAATTTCAATATTCTATCATCCTGTAAATTATTTATTTATATTAGTTTTGATAGTCTTTAACACACATTTTTACCAACGCACCTCAGGAATCATCGTGTGCTTGCCGTACATAAATTAATTTCACATTAGTATTCTGCGACCCGATAACACTCCATATATCAAATTTCATCTTGATTGGAGGACATAGAATATACTGCCCCTTGTTCCCTCTTTTACACCCCTTTAGGTGATTAAATTGGGAAAACCCTAAAAAATATCTTCCCCATTTCTATACAGAAACATTTATTTTAAATTTCAAGGCTATATGTCCAATAGTTCAAAAAATGCATGCTCAGTGAATTTTGAAAACTTTTGAACCCCTTATTCATCTCTTAAAGGTGGTTGAATTTCACAAAATTCGGTCTTATCTCTGGTCTATAGCCAATAAGGAACCTTTACTAAAAGTTTCAAATGTCCATGTTTGAAACCATTAAGCTCTTCTAACAAAACCACAAACTCCCCCACCTAATTTACTGTCTCTACGGGCATAATTGGCCCTGTAGTTTGGAATTGAAAGCAATAATGTCTCATCCCAGTATATCCAGACTCATGTTAATATTATTAAATCAATATTTATTTTAATATAAGAGAGAAAACATAATAAATCCTTATATTTGTGCTTTATACTTCTAATATTTAGATATATTATTTTTAAATAGCAGTTGAAATGGACTATTTGGCCGAAATTAACTGTAGATAAGTGTTTTCAATAGATCATTCTTCTATGATATTAGTTTTGGTATCTACTAAGTGAGAAATAATGTTTGAATAAAGATGAAACTACAAGCTAATTTATAAGTTGTATAATATTAACTTGTGTCCATATTATTAAGGCTAATAACTAGCTTCAATATTTAAATGGTATGGTGCACCAAACCGACTTTCTCTCTATTTTGTCTAAAAATGTAAACATTTACTTAAAACTTGTAATATTTGTGAGACCAGATAATATACATTTTTACAGAAACATGATGGAAAAAATGACCATCACATTCCACCAAGAGGCATAAATGAAAGAAACGTATTGTTCATTATTCATATTTTACAGATTTGACATATTTTCATCAAAAAGACGAATAATAAACTCCCGTTTTCTGAGACCTAATTTTTTTTTTTTAATATTTGCCAATGGCTCGGAAGCTGGGGACCTTTCAAGAATTACGTAAGGATTTTTTGGGTGGGAGTGATCAGTAATTTCTTAAGTTTTCGTAGGGGTGGGCAGATTCCATCTTAATTAAGGATTTTATAAATGTATATGGTTAGACAAAATCTTAAAAAAAACAAAAAAACAAAAAAACCACTTTTACAGATGGGCAGTCAAAATGGTTGTACCTAGCGAAGACAGATGGCGCTGAATCATTGCCTATAGACGTACACAGCTACACATAGCTATAAACTGTCATTTATTTATGTAGTTTTAAACCTAATTTTACTGTGATAAATATTTTATAATTTCCCATCACGAATCCTTTTGCCTAAAATAATATAATTTACCAAATTGTAAGAAAATTACGTTTGATCAGTCAGGGGAAAGGAGGGAACGAGAAATCTTACAATTCCTTAAGTAGGGAGATTTGGGGATTAAGAGGGGTCAAAGTAATGAAAAAAATCCTTACGTAATTTATGAACAGCGACCTATTGGTTTTATAAAAATATATTTCAAGTAAAGGTTTTTTTTAATTTTAATTTTGTTAAAATCTTACAATATTGAGTTATTTCGTGTTTCAAATACTTGTAAATATATTATTAAAATGGGCAATATCTTATGTAATTTACCCTTAAAATTATGTTCATAGGATGATTAGTTTATAATGATAAACATTGACCAGATACGAAATGTAATAAAAATCGTTACAGTGGATTTCGAGATAGCTTGTTTTCTCTCTTTTTAACCTTTACTAAACTACCCTCAATTATAGGGTAAGATATCCAACTCCCAAGACTCCTCGAGGGAACCTTATAAAACCATATATACTAAGTTTTAACCTGATCAGTAAAATGATGTCGGCTTTAGTTCTGGATGTAGATACACAGGCAGATGGCATCACAAACCAACACCGTTTTGGGGGAGGAGGGGGGGGGGGGGGGTTACAATTATCAACATTTAAATCTTTCTTACGAACAAAGTACTTTACTTTTCAAGGTGTTGAGAGAAAGTAAAAAGTGTTTATTTACGTAAAGATGAGCACAAATCATAGTCTTATACGCTTCAATGGTGCAAACACATTTCTATACATTCTTAAAACTACTTTCAAATAAAGGCTCAATGGCACTATGGAGTAAAATAATCACAATTTAAGATGCAAAAAGTAGTAAATATTACATTGGCCACTTATGTAAGTTTTTGAGTTTATACAGTCATAATGTCCAATTATTTGGATATTGTATTTATTTTTACGCTATCAACTATAGTTCTATAGTTTTATGAAGACTGTTTAGTTAGAAGCCGATACATATTTGAGCTTTTATACACTTTAACAACTAAAGTATTTTATTGAAACATACCTACTATCCAAGCCTACTATTTAAAAGCCAAAGTTGTTAACCTAAAGCTTAAGCCAAACAGCTGGTTTTGTTTGTAAAACGATTACAATCATTCAATACTACTACTTTTAAATCGTTACATTATTTCAACGTTTCAAAATGCAACACGCTACAAATATTAATTTAGAGACCAGAGTCTAGATTCATAGAAATATGTCAAAACACAGTTAATTTATAACATTTAATTGGGATTAAAATCAGCTTAAATTCACAAGTACTCAACTCTCCAAAGTTCACTCAACGAGATGAGACTCTTGGTGTAATATGTTCGATATTTTCTGCGTCTGTTTCCCTAAACATTAAATATTTTCCTTTGCAGTCCACAGCAATTGATTGTGGATTCTAACTTTAAGGAGGTGGCTTTGTCAAAATAGGTTGTGCTTTTTGCATTGCCTCAGTTAATGAGGCTATATTATACTTATTTTCTTCAATGCCTTGTCTAAAATTATATGTACAATACCTTATTTGTGCTGCACATAAGGAAATTGCTCAATAAATATTTCTAGGAAATGTGTGTGAACATATCTGTAGGGGATTTGAGATTCCCTAAGTCATCATGCCATTTATTGATATGCCCTATGAATAATTTAAAAATAATGCCATGACTCCATGCTGGCATCACACTTTGTTAATGTTTTCATGCAGCGTTTACAGTGAAATTTCCGTTCTATCTTGTATGCAAGATATCCAGCAACATATCTAAAAGATCTAACGGTAAAACCAATAAGTACATAATCTTAATTTGTGATGATGAAAAACGTTAAAATGGTATGTGTATGGTTTCATACTCGTTAGTTCCTATTTAAAAACCATTCATTTAATAACAAAATATGTTAAATAGTAATTTTTTTGAGATACCTATTTATTTTGTATCTCATGTATAAAAATATCTATTTAGCCAACAATCGGTTTACCCTGAAAGGTGACATCAATAATTTAATGAACTAGAATAGCCTACAGCCGTATTTTATAAGCCACAATGTTACGTCATAGTTTATGATAATTAAAGGAAATGTTTGTCTGTGTGTTTGTTTGTGTGCGATGATAGCCAAATCTACAGCTACAGCACACAGAGATCTGACCTTTTTAACATATGTGGACGGAAGGTGGTCCGATTGCACCTTGAAGCAGGATTTTTAGATTTTCAATTATCTTTATAATTGTGATATTTTAAACAAATTTTTGAAGAAAATATTTTATGTATTAGAATTACGTTTCAGAGATACGTGTACCATGGGGGGGAGGGATGTCTATATAATTCTTATGTCACAAGGGGTCAAGGACAATGCCGTGCAGGATTGCTAGTAATTCATAAAAGAAAGCTTGCTAACTTTTAAGATAATTACTCACACAAAATACAATAATTTAACTTCAGTGTTTACTACGCAATTTTAAATAACAGAAACCCTTAAAACTATTTAAAACTATCCCAATATTTTTGTTTTAACTTTAATTACTTAAGTGTGGGAATTTTAATTTACACCGGGAAATTACCAGTTTTTAAATTATTTCAAGTATACATTAATGATTTTAAATACATAGCATCAAATAGATATTATAGACCTGCATTGGTGGCCACGCGGTATGGTATCTAGCCTTCCTCTATCAAATAGTCATGTTTTGATAGGGTCACAATTTGTGGGGTTCTATAGAAGATATCACACATTTAAAAATCACTTTATAATTAAAATTTAAACTATTTAATTTGTCAGAACTTTCAGCCTCATTTTGATGAAAACAATATTAGAAAATATCTAACCACTTGTTAAATAAATTGGTATTTCTAAACGTCTGCAATTCTTCTCAGTGCTCCTTAATAAATAATTGCAGTTGACAGGCAGTCCCTTAGTTATAAAAAAAAGTGCTTCATTGTGTTTCAAGTTTTCTTTGTAATGTGCAGTCAGAGTAAACTTATTTGTTTGAAAGGATTATGTTACTTAGTGATGGGGGAGAGTGGGTTGTAAAGACAGGGGAGGGTGTTGCATGAAGCTTGGTCGGTAACCGCCAGCCTACAGGTTAACTCGAGGAGCTCATATTTTGTATCTGCCTTCTAGTACATTTGAGTTTAAAGTGAGTCGTTTACAAAATGCTCACTTGATTGCGCTGTAGTCACTGGGGGTCGCATCTAGTGATCCCAACGTTGAAGGAGTAAAGCCTCTAAAAGGAGTGCAACATTTTTAACCTAATAGCTGTGGCTCTGTTCTTTCCTTCTCTTTGCCCATGGCTAAACAAACTTGTATAAGGACACAAATATCCACCGATGTTTTACGTCCACGTCGAGAAAACACATTGCATAGGCCCTCTCTGTGATGCATCAGCTTATCGCAACTGGTGATGTTACAGCTTTTATTATAAGTAAATATAATCAAAAGCGAAAAAGACTTTGGTGGGAAAAGAAGCTAAGACGAGGGGCGAATTATGGTAACTGTTTCTTGTCAGATATATTGTTGAATGACGGGTGCGCATTTAAAGAAAATTGTAAGAATGATGAAACTGCATTTTGAAGAGGTATTTTGTTTGTAACACCCAACAGTACAAAGCAAGATACCAACATTTGAGCTGAAATGGTAACGCAATTGGTAGTAACCATAAGGAAATCATCACCAAAATACATAATAAATATCTTGTTGACTAGGACGAGGAATAAAAATTGACTGGATTAAATTCAAAAGTTGTCCGTCTATGCTTGCGCGATGGTTCACAGAGAACGATATTTCTCATTGTAATTATATTGATTTAGATCCCTCTAAAATATATAAAAAGTCATGGATGAAGGTAATTTTTCTTTAAAGTAACATACGTAGAGTCCTTTTATGATTCATCCATGAAGAAACACGCGCTTTTCAGAAATAATGTGAAACGCAGTACACCATTAAAATATATTTTTTATACAATTTTTCCAGTTAAAAGAACAACTCCGCAATATTTTGCAAAGACGCCAATTCCCTATACCAATAAGAAGCTATCTTTCACAACACCTGTCGCCAGGACTCTTTCTAATAGTTTTTACACCGTTGACGAAGAAAGCAAGAGGCAAGGGGTATGTCATATATAAGCCGTTGTGCGTATGTTTAAGGTATCCGCACACACACAAGTCGCTCTAGCACCCACGCTCCCACAAGCAATGCCTTTAGGGACTCACTGACACTAGCACTGGCTCTTGCAGTCAAAGTCTAACACAGAATACAATAATTTATATTAATATCACAAGTGTGCATTGATATAAATCAATTAATTAGAGTATGTATCAGTAATTAACAGATGTCATTTGAATAAACCGTGTGTGAATCAACAGCCATCAAAAGTTCTCTTTCTTACATTTATTAATCATACCGATTTAATTAGTGCTCGACCATGGAGCAATTAAATGCTGGTTAAACGGTATATATTCCGTACAGTGATGATAGACGCACGCCCACGAAGCTATAGACAACCTAAATATCATCACAGCATTATTATAATATCAAGGAAATAATCCATAGTGTTACATCATTGGATTATTATTATTATTATTATTATTATTATTATTATTATTAGCACCGCGTCTTACTACCCGTTCGGGTTATACGCACTTACGCTAATGTGTAGGGTGATTGTGAGATGAAATGAAGGACCTACAGTTAAACGTGGAATCCGAACCACGGTGGAGACCTGGCATTCCTCACATTCACAAGATGTCTTGTCAGAGGTGAAGGAAGGGTTTGGTAATCAGATAAATCTTTGCCGGGACCGAGGATTGAACCCCGGCCGCCAGCAAGAAGTCTGACACCTTACCCCTAGACCACCAGGTCACCTTACATCTTGGAGGTTGGAGACTGAGACACTGGCAACATTCTTTGATATTATATCGCCTGACACTCAGGTTGTATTGCCATGTATACAAACCAACCAGAAACATCGTCGGTTGGCGTTTATCTGGAGATGATCATCCAGTGTGTGCTAGGCTAAGTGTTGTCCATAAATTACGTACGCCTATCAGGGGGGAGGGAAGTATTGCTTGGAGCGACTAGGCATGTTGACGGGGAGAGGGAGAGTCAGATAACGCGTGACTTTACATTACAACTAAACGTATCGGTCAGCGTGAATATTTGCATACAAAATAGGTTTTTTGCAATATCTCCTTTCCGGTTGGTACTACGATCAAGATAGCAGTTATAAATATAATAAAAGAGTAAGTTTACTATTATTATTATTATTATTATTATTATTATTATTATTTATTATCACCAAGTCTTGCTAACCGTTCGGGTTATACGCACTTACGCTAATTTGTAATGGTGGAGTGATTGTAAGACGAAATGGAGGGCCTACAATTTTACGTGGAATCCGAACCACGGTGGAGGCCTGGCACTCCCACATTCACATGTTGTGATTAATACGTGACTTGTCAGAGGTGAGGGAAGGGTTTGGTAATCAGATAAATCTTTGCCGGAACCAAGGATTTAACCCCGGACCCTAGCACAGAAGTCCGACACTATACCTCTAGACCAGCAGGTCATCTGACAATTTACTACAACCTCCGTCAAAATGTTTTATGTTGGGCTAGTATTATCTGAGCTTCAACGACGTAAAGTTGAGAACATTTCACGAATTTTCGAAAACACTTGTTAGATACTAGAAATGTTAAAAGAATATCACTTAACAATTATTTAATACTAACCATTGCCATCTATTTACACTAGTTTAAACACTACTATGAGACTTAGTAAATCTCGGGAAAATATTTGGATTTCGGCTCAGGTAGTCAGGTCCATTCTTAAAGGTTGAAGGGCTTGCAAAACCTTCTCTCCTACTCTCCCGTATAATAAACTTCTAGTCTTTGATCTTGGCGCCAATGAAATTTACTGTTCGACGAGCCATAAGCGTTATAAAAATGAAACATTGATTGTGGTGGCTAATCGTTCAGGTAGTAATGTAGCTCCACGGTTCTTGTCGTTGACGTCACTGCGATTGGCTACGCCAATGTTCGGTTCAATAAAACATTGCTTCCTTTGCACGATAAAAATACAATACAATAACTGAAGAATGTATAAGAAAAAAAAAAAAACGTGTTCGGATGTTTGATATACAGTTTCTAAGAAATCTGGAAGCTATATGTCAAAGACACCGTCTTGAAAGTAGCGGGGAACCGCAACGATGCATATGGTCAAATGATTGTTGACAAATTTGTTCATATCATTCGTTAGTACTCGTTTGTGCTCATATGTGCCCGAAATTCAGCTGTTGTGCTATTAAATTACGCCCATGATAACGATTTTAATGTGGCGGGCTAGCTTGATGTTCAAGTTGTCCCACCATATTTTTTTAAATCAAAATTTGTTCATGCCATTCGATAGTGCTCCATTTGTGCTAATATTTGCCCGAAATTCAGCTTTTGTACCATCAAATTACGCTTGTTAAAAATATTTTAAATCTGTTGTCCACTGTTGTGGGGCGGAGTCAGGCGGGGCGGATTGCTTGGTACCATTTACTGAGTAGGACTGAGTAGGGCTGACTTATCTCGTCGTCACTGTATAAACAATATTATAAAGTACTAATAGATGTGTTTAATTTTAAAAATAACTTTCAAATTAATTTATATAGAATTAAATATTAAAATTTAGTTTTTATGCTTAAGCGCACCCTTATTGCGCCTTTAGTAATCCACTTTATTCCACAACGATGACCAAGATCCGGCGTTGCTCGAGAAAAACTTTTTTGGCTTAGTGGTTGTACAGTAGGCCTACGTATGAAAATTGTTTATGATGTATCAAAAACTAACGTGTTATCAAAATCCAGGTCCTGAGTACACTCAGAAAAATAATTTTCGGTTCCTAAAGAGAGTTAAGTCCTAAGATTCGTGTAGATAACAACCATATTAAATGTTATTTTAATGTTTAAGAACACTTGGTCATCGTTGTGGAATAAAGTGGATTACTAAAGGCGCAATAAGGGTGCGCTTAAGCATAAAAACTAAATTTTAATATTTAATTCTATATAAATTAATTTGAAAGTTATTTTTAAAATTAAACACATCTATTAGTACTTTATAATATTGTTTATACAGTGACGACGAGATAAGTCAGCCCTACTCAGTCCTACTCAGTAAATGGTACCAAGCAATCCGCCCCGCCTGACTCCGCCCTACAACAGTGGACAACAGATTTATAATATTTATAACAAGCGTAATTTGATGGTACAAAAGCTGAATTTCGGGCACATATGAGCACAAACGGAGCACTAACGAATGGCATGAACAAATTTTGATTTCGAAAATGTGGCGGGCCAACTTGAACATCAAGCTAGCCCACCACATTAAAATCGTTGACACAGGCGTAATTTAATAGCACAAAAGCTGAATTTCGGGCACATATGAGAACAAACGGAGCAATAACAAATGGCATGAACAAATATTGATTTCAAAAATGTGGCGGGCCAACTTGAACATCAAGCTGGCCCACCACGTTAAAATCGTTGTCACGGGCTTAACTTAATAGCACAAAAGCTGAACTTTGGGTACATATTAGCACAAATATAGCACAAATAACTGGCGTAATCAAAATCAAGATAGTATGTTTTAAAAAATGTGGCGGGCTAGCTTGAAATCAAGTTGGCCTGCCACATTAAAATACTTATAATTTGAGTAATTTAATAGCACAAACGCTGAGCTTCGACACATATGAGTACAAACGTAGCACAAAGGACTGTATAAATTTCAATTCATTTGGAGAAAGTGGCGGGCCAACTTGATGTACATTGTAATCGTGATGGATGCGAAATACCATAATGAACGCATAGAATATCTGTACATTTTAACAGATAAATGATTAGAGAGAGGGCAGCGATTAGTTAGTAACCTGGATAAAGCTATGGAATAGATTTATTCTTACCTATGCTAGAATCATGATGAATGTCAATTCTCTTCTCCCAACGGCTTAGTAAATCAAATTAAATGGGGATCATTGCCATAATATTTGAACAATAAAATCCCATTTGTTACAGAATACGGCTACTGCAATGAGCGAACATTCCACAACATGCTACAGATTAAAAAGAATCTTTAGATTCGGATGGACACCTATTATATAAGAACGATAAAGTTGTGCCCACTATTGCTTAAAAAATATGCATAGTAACAACATGCGGTTTTTTGGATTGCATTAAACTTGTAAATTTAAAATGAACTATATTAATAAAAAGTTACATGTTAATATTTACTTTTTTACAATAAGACGTAATTTCAATTAAATTTAAATTAAATAAAACATGAAATACAATAATATAATTTTGAAGTTATCATATTATTATAGAGAATAAGATAATGTTCTATCATACACGACAAATATTTACAATACAATAACGGGCACAAAATTTGATATTTTTAAATTAAATCATGTCTGAACTGTTGAAAAAGTTCAGTAGCTGCCTGGTAGAATGCTCTGTCCTCGGAAGCGCTTCTCCCTCTCCTCCCAACCCCTCTTTGGCATCACCTATCTTTTCATCTTTTTTTTCTGTAAGCCATGATACTCCCCCTTCCCTTCCACCATTTATTTCTCCTTCAGGTAAAACCCTGGTTTGGACATTAACTGTCTGTCACCCAGTTTTTGAAAAGGTTCCTTTTGATGTATATGCATGATCTATGTTAAAAGTGTATTTATAGAGTAGGCTTGATTCTGTTTACCTTATCAATAATTTGTGTAACAATCTACAGTGTTTCTTTGATTAGATACAAATTTTTTGTATAGAAATTATGTTATTTAGCAAAGAAAAATATTCTAGGTGATACTCCCGCAATGGAAACAGAAAATCTGTGTTACTCAGCAGGAAACCAGCTAAAATATTGTAACAAGATTAGTGTTTAACAGTGGGACCAGCGTGCTCTCATTGTTTACCCTAGCTGCGCTCCTTGTTCTCTCTGTCTCCCTCCGTGTCTATCAGGTAGGCAGCGACATTCTCACTTGGCTGGGGGATTAGTGGGGCCAAGGGGGTGCGGGGAGGAGGGCAAAGACACATCTGGAAGGGTCGGGACCCATTTTATTCTGGACTCTTAACTTTAGAAATGGAGGATTCCAGACCCTTAGCTGTCACCACACCTATATAAACAAGCTCAGCGATAGCCGTGGAGATTCAGTTCTTGGTTCTCGACTGATGAGTCCGGGAGTCACCGGTGCGAGTGTGTGGACCAGTGTGGACACTGTGTGAGCCGGGAGTGGACCAGCGAGTCCAGTGTCAACCAGCGAGTACTGTATTTGTGTGGCGCGTGCCAGAGTAGTGTGTATGACACTGGGACCTGTGGAGGGGTGCCGTGAGTGTAATTAGCATTGAAAGTAAAATTACAGTGAACGAACGTTTTTAGAAACTGATATTTGGATATTTAACTAGTTATTCAGTATTTTTTTAACATGCTGTTTACTTGACTTGATGTAATCCTATTTAATGTTTTTTATTTGTGTATTGATCTACAAACAATTGCCTATATTACCTTATTCAGTGAACTGTTTAGTTATAGTTAATCCAGTGTAATTTTATTTTATGTGTTTTCATTTTTTTATTAATTTAAAGACAATTATTAGTATTACTTAACTAAGTGAACTACTCAGTTATAATTTATTCAGATTATTCTATTTAATATGTCCTTATTGGTTTATTAATTTAGATAATTAATTTGACTACCTAATTTGTTAAATTGTTTAGCTGTATTTTTAATTCTGTGAATGTTTTTAATTGGTGTTTTTAATAATCAAAACCTTGAATATTCCGTGGGCATTTTTTATTCGTGTTTGGTCGGCCACCTACCCCAATATCTCTAAAAGAACTCGTGGTTCACACTTTCACGTGTGAACGGCCTGTGAGCCTCCCAGGTCACGTGCGGGGCGCACGTTACAATATATTAAAACACTTTGAGAAACACTACCAAAGGAAAAAGCTAATTGAAAAATAATACATATTTTGTTACTATTTTGTTTAGTGTTGGTGTTTGTAACATATATATTACCCGCACCAGTGGTTGAGTAGAATAATATGCTAGTATATCATTGCACTCTATCGCTGTTGTCGGTGAGGTCGAGGTTCGAATCTCGTCCGGGTGAATTAGAGGGGCTTATCACATGTGATTTATCAGTGGTTTGCCATCCTCTCTATGCGCTAATGCAGAATCACTTCCTCTCAACTACCTTGGTAACCAAAACGGAAGATATAAATAATAGTTTGTTGGTCATTTATCAAGGATATTGTATTTTAATTATAAATGTTTGACAAAAAAAAACGACAACAAATCTAACAATATTATTTACAATATGCCCCACACGTTCGGTTAATCGACTAAAAGAGTTGGTTTACTTCCATTGTATATTACAATTAGGAATAAAATTTTCATAATTTGTCGTCTGTAACCCAGAAGGAAATGTCTGTGCGGTGCACTGTACCATTTATTTATTTTTCAATCCTCTAAACACTTTAAGCAAGATTGATCCTGCTAATTTTAAATTATGGTGTTGCGAGTAGAGACATGCCTACTTTGATGAGTTTTGTTTAAATCTTTATATTAATTGTATAAAGCCGAAAATGACCGAACTCGATTGAGAATATACATTAATTTGGACCCCTTCGCTTATAAATTGTGGGCAGGAGGAAGATCACAAACCAAACATGTTTGTGTCCTTGTATATGTGTGCGTGTGTGTTCAAATATCATACACACACACACAAGTACGAGTCTAGAATTGTTAGTTTTAATTGTTTAACTTTTTAGAAATTCAAACCATTCTATTCTCAATGAATAGTTCTTAGCTCAGGCTTGAAAAACTCCGGGCTATTTAAAAAAGAAGTTGGGCTATATTAGGTTTTATTGGGTTTGTTGTGGTGTGATTAAAGATCTTATGTATGTTATTTGATTAAACCAATCATTCTAACATATTAATTAGTGCTTAGACTGTTACTTTACAAAACAAAATAACGTCCACGCCTAGCAATAATATTATATTTTATAAATAATTTTTTTTAAGGAATTAAAACAATATATATTAGCAAAATTCAAAATAAGACTTTCATGCAATCATGTTAGTAAAATTTGGTTCTTACAAAAGAATGTTTTAAATTTAAATTGTATGTGTATTTATTAAAATATTCAATAACATTAGTTTGATCTAGTCCTATGTTAGTATGGTTAATTCCATTTCCAATCTTTCTACATTTTTATTTAAAGTAATTAATCATATTTTAAATATTAAAAGGAAAATAGACTAATTACTTTAAAAAAAATAGACAATTGCTTTGTATTCAAAATATAATATGTTTTTTTGTTTTTTAAGTGGGTATTTTTAATAAAAACCCATGTGGTTGATTTTTTGGGCTGGATAGAATTGTAACAACACTGTCTTAGCTAACTCTACTTGCTCTAATTATATGCAATTGTAACAAAGAGCTATTGCATCCATATTATTTACCTTTACATTTTTATCTTTCTTGTTAACTTATATTGTTGACGTGACTCTATATGAAATTTATTTAATCTTATTATAAGACCACTTTTTCAATTACATTTTTACATACCGTTGTTTGATACTTGTAAACAATAGGAAACCCCAAAAACAACATTACTCAATTATTTAAGGAAATCTTATATTGTTATATTTCATTTCAACATTAGTTAATCACTAACTTCTAATACTTAATTTGAGTAATTTTAAATATTAGACACTTTACAAAGATTTTTGTTTATTATTATATAAAGAAATGTTTAGTTTGTCATTGGTTTTATTTATAGTTCTTTCCCTAACGCTAAATGACTGGACTTTGTAAATACAATGGAAATTAAACACACATGGAAATGTATTAACTTTTTCACAATTATTTTGTAAGTATTGTAAAATTTTACTTAATATAGTTTATAGTTTTATTGTCTTTAGGTTGAGTATACTATAATTTTGATCGTAAGAAGAGTAAATGACTGTCACAAACGTTAGTAAAACTACATTGATTTATTCATAGCTCAAGTAATGTGATTTACATCTTTAACTTTATATATATATATAATATATATATATATAATATATATATATATATATATATATATTATAAATATATATATATATATATTATGAATAGGCCTAACTTTAAAATAATAATTAAGTAAAATGCTATCAACTTTGAGCATCATTTTTTGTTATGTATTTATTTGTATTTTCTAAACCTGTTCTTCCTAAAAAAAAATTAGAGTATACCTGGCCAAACGCATTGTGGGATGTTTTTCACCTTTATAGTTATCACATTTCTTTTTTTTTTACATCCTTGTCAGAAGAATGTTGGTGCATTTCCAATAAACAATCCTTCTTAATTTTTAATTATTATAACTAAAATCCTTGTATATAATGTTAATGTAAAAATAAATTGTTTTTATCCAAAGTAGTTTTAATTTGGTCTATTATGAATTATTATTAGAACAATTTAAAAGATTTACCCACATTTTAATTTATTGGACCTTTTATATTAACTATTAACTTACCATTAGAATTATTTATTGTATTAATTAATGCGTAATATTAAGGTTTTAGGCCTACACCTTAATTAGAAATACAAATCTAATATACTATATTAGACATGTGTACACACTGAAATAATGTTGAATGAAAACTACTACAGCTATGTATAGTTTTGAGATAGAACCCAAATCCGGCCTTCCAAACATTAGCCGAGAAAAAAAGAAGAAACTGACCCTCTACTTTCCTTATCTCGGAATCTATTTTTGGAAAGAATGTATACCTGCTAGTCAGTCAACCGTACAGGCGACGAAATGTCTAGCTGTACACAAGCGGGGGAAATGGAATTGAAGTTCTCTACACGCACGAAGCGTAGCGGATTTGAAACAAAATAGAAGGTATGGGGGTTCCCTCTCAATAACTAATCGCTAACTCTGAAAAAAGAGCACATCCTTTCCGTGAAGGCTCTTTCCAAGTCCCGTTGAGATGAGACAATGTAATATTGAGTATGAAGGTGTGACCCCAGCGAAAACACTAATTTGAGCCTAACTAACCAAACCCTGGTGACCGTTGGGGTAATTCCCCTTTCGGAAAAGATAACCAAGGTACCAGCTAGGAATCGAGCCTAGGACCCTGAAGTGTTCTGGAATTACGGGTCCCTACGTTGTGCGCCAATTGTGAAGTTCTGGTATTTTACTGCACCGCGATGGACGCCAATTGAAGGGTTTTCCAGTTCGGCACGTTGAGCGTCGATTGAAGTTACACCGTTTAATTAGCTGGTAATTGCCCCGGGGTCGAGCACTAATTAAATCGGTCCGGTTTTTTGATGTTGTGAGTTAATTGGTATTTATAGCCCCGTGATCGAGCGCCAATTAAAGAGTTATAATTAATACACACTTATTATTCTTGACATGTTTTTTATTTCTGAATCTGTTTATTTAATGAGAAAATAGATCATGTCGTTGAAATATATACGCGGCCTATTGTATGAGCGTGGACAGGTGTTGCTGGACGCCAAGTGCCCAAGTGAGTTCTGTCAGTTCTGGACACCAACTGCCCTTACATTGCACCATCCCTCGTATATATCCATTGCTCATGGAAGCTTCGAGAAGGTTTAGTTTAGAAAAACAAAATTCAAGACAAAAACATCTCTGTTTTACTGGGAGGTTCTAGAGCCGGAAAATGACTCAAGTTACATTTTAAAATCTCTCTTCGAACCTTCGAGAAGAGGAAGTTATTATTTGAAATATATATATATTGTCAACCTGACTTGACTAATGTCACGTGCGTGACGTCACTGTTCAGTGGCTTTTGCCTTCTTAGAAGAAGAAGTGATTTAAGCGCCATTTAATATACTATATAATTTAAATGAAATAAGATACGTTTATAAAATTAGGACGATATTATGGTCAATGCTTTCACACATTCTTTAGGGGCAAATCAATTACATTACAATACCCCCCAAAGTGTATCTGAAAGTAGAGACCTAGTCGTATACTTTTTGATACGCTTTGCTGAAAAAAAGAAAAGACGACATGATCATTTTTCGCACACCCTGTATAAAGTTTCACAAAATTTACAAAGTTACAGAAATTACAATATTTTGCATAAATTCCAATAATTTGGAACATTCTGTATAATGTTTCACAAAATTTACAAAGTTGATCAATCATAATATTTTGGAACTACCTGTATAGTATGGTTCTTGAATGATAATCTCTTCTGTAGGTTTACATGAAGTTCTTTTACAAAAAAGTTGAAGTTATACAAATCAAACATTAAAATATACAATTTTAATCAAAAGTTGAAATTAGATTAATCAAATATCAACATATAAAATTGTTAAGTATAATTACAATTAATTGAAATAAAATAATCTAAGTTTATTATATGAAAGATTGAATTTAATATAAAAATTTGATTTTAATCATTACTAATCAAAGTTTTATATTTTTTATTTAAAAAACCCAAAATTCGTTGCTATAACGTCCTTAAGATTGATTAAAATACATTAAACTTTTTATATAAAAAATGGAATTTAATTGTCACTAATCAAAGTGTCATTTATTGATTTAAACACTTCGTTGCACTTTTTATTTCAATGATCCTTCATGGATCACTTTTAATTATTAGTATTACTATGATGATCCTTCACGGATCCACTTTTACTATTATTATTATATTGACATACTTAACAAACACTCTTAATGCTACACATACTCTTAAAAGCCTGACGGCCAAATTCGCTATATGAGCCACTACTTAAAATACATTTATTGAATAATTAGCTTAAAGACACACAAAAAATAATTCACAAAATAAACCCCATTACTTAAAAGATAATATAATTATAATTGTTTCGGACAGAGAAAGGATAATAACAGAACATATGAATCACCTTACCAAAAATTTTATTTATGAGAATACCTAATCTCAAAACAAATTTAAAATACTTGAAATATATAGACGATAATCTTGGAATCATAAAGTACGTTCGAAATCAGTATGAAATTATATATCACACCATTATAAAATATTGAAAATTATTTTCCCCCTTCTTAATTGAATAATTAATTTCTCATTAGTGAAAAAAAATCTTTACCTGCATTTTTCTCTATTGATTACAACCTTATTAATGTTGCCTATTTGCCTTAGGCATTTAAAAAAATGAGATCTTAATAAAAAATTTATAGTAGCTTAATTAGGTCTAACACCCTAATTAGTTCTCCTAACATGTTTTTCTGGTAAATCAAGATAAAGTAATTGTATTTACTTTCCAAAGCTGGATTAATGAATATTAAGAAAGTTGGGCTGCTATCCACACCTATCCGAACAATTAAATCAATTCCATATACAAGGTTAAAAGATATAATTTACATAATATACTATGAGCCTAACGTCTCACAATTCTTGTTTTATTTCTTATAATAGTATTATTTTCAATATTATTTTACGATATTTTTCTCTCTTTCTTAGTTGGCCTAACTTGTTGAGCGAAAAAAAAAAAGATTCATGTTATAATTTATTACTAGAGTTACTTTTTTCTTCTGTGTGTCGTCTTAACTTACCAAAGAAAGATGTTTGCAAATGTCACCCATGTCAAAGGATTTTTGACTACCTGTCTATTTTATTTTTGAAACTAAGAAGACAATAAAAGATGTTGTTGACTACTTTGAGACTTTAAAAGCGATGTTGAAATAACAATGAACAAAGATGACCACCTGGAGACTTGAAAAATATTGTTCGTGCTAACAAATAAAAACATTTTCCACTTTACAAAAGAAGGATTTACTTTACAATTTATTAGCAAAAGGATTATTTCTATCTTCCTGAGTGTTTATTGTTGCTTGTTTGTGTTACAAAGTACGCAGTATATTTTAACCACTGCGTATCTCCTCAGAAAGAGGTGACTTTCAACATGTATTTTTGTTAGTTATTGAGCTACAGGCCCAGGTTCGATCTCTTCCATAGCCATTTTACTATTTAATTAGGTATTTAAAATCCTGTTCCTATCCTTTATAATTAATGTAGCTGAAAACTGTTTAGATATCTGTCTTGCTATAATAGGGTTTTAATTCTGTAACATTAAAAACGCCTCTAATCTTAAGAGTCTCAGGGTCTTGGATTAAGTATACATTTTGTCCTATTTGATATTTTACCTGATATGGTCCTTCATATAGTAAAAGGAACTTTTTTACTTCCTTATTCTAAGCCGATGATAAGTGATGGTTTTTTACAAGAACTAACTGGCCATTTGCGTATTCAATAGGTTTAAGAATCTTTTTATAATGGATCCGGGTTCGTTTCTCTGCTGTATCTTTTAATCTTTTTACTGCTAGATGTAATTTAGTTTGGTGATCTATTTCTAACCTCTGTGGAAAACTGAAGAGTTTCTCTAGGTTTCTAACTGGTCTATTACCCATCATTAATTCTTGAGGTGTGTAACCTGTGCTTTCATGAGTTATTGAATTTAGACAAATTTCTATTCTTTCTACATAATTTGCCCATGAAGCATTATTGTCATGACAAAATAACCTTAAAAACCTACCTATCTCTCTGTTAACTCTTTCTACACTATTGCTTTGGGGATGATATACAGAAGTATATTTTACAATAATTTTGTTATCTGTTAGAGTTGACCTCCATTTTATGCTTGTGAACTGTGTTCCATGATCAGAAACAATAATTTGGGAATACCTACATCTTTTACATAGTATTTTATTATCTTATTTGTAACTGCATTGGCAGTCGCTTCCTCATTGTATATAATTTAACATATTTAGTGCAAATATCTAGAACAGCAAATATATATTGTATACCTCTAATACTAGAAGGTAGTGGTCCATATATATCGACAAAAACTAATTGTAACGGTCGGTCAGCTAATACATTCTTCATTAAGCCCTCATACTTTACATTAGGGATTTTGGTTTTTTGACATATGTCACACTGTCTTAATACTTTTGCTATAGTTCTGTTCATCTTGGGAAAATTACATGATTCTCTTAAAATATTATAACATTTTTTTACCCCTACATGAGCGTACTGTTGATGGCAATTCTCTATTACAGTTATTATTAATTCTGTGGGAATACAAATAGTCCAAATTTTGAATATAGAGGTTTTTTTGAAAAGTAAATTATTATAAATTTGATAGTTATTTGCAATTTCTAATTTGGGTTCTGACTGTTCTAATTCTGTAAACACCTTTTTTAGTTTTTGATCCTCTCTTTGACATAATGGTAATTCCTTTTTTATTTTATTTTCTATTTCATTAATAGGTTTTCTTTTATGTATTAAAACTCTAAATTCCATATCAACGGTACCTTCTACTGTGCCTTCAGGTGGATAGCGTGATAAAGTGTCTGCTATTACTTGGTCTTTTCCTGCTATATATTTTATTGTTAAATTATATTCTTGTAATAGTAGGATCCATCTAGTTAAACGACCATGAAGTAATTTACATTTATTAATAAAAATTAATGCCTTATGATCTGTGTATAGAGTGGTTGGTTTTCCATAAATATAAATTCTAAATTGTTGACATCCATATACTATAGCTAATAGTTCTTTCTTTGTAATTGTATAATTAACTTCAGGACCATGAAGCACTCTGCTAGCATATGCTATCGGCCTACGGTCTCCTTCTTTATCAAATTGAAACAGCTCAGCAACTATTGCCAATCCAGATACGTCACAACATATGTTCATGGGTTGTTCGAGGTCAGGGAGTTTTAAGGTTACTGTACTTACAAATTGTTGTTTAATGTGGTCCATTGCTGCATCTTCTGCACTGCCCCAGTTCCATTCCTGATTCTTTTTTGTTAAATTTAGTAATGGTATCAAAAGGTCTGAATGGTGTTTAACAAATTTCCTGTAATAATTTATAAGACCCAGAAAAGCTTGTAGTTGTTTTTTGTTCTTTGGGGTAGGAAATTCCCTAATTGAACTGGTTTTATTTTGATCTGCTGAAATTCCCTTGGGGATATTATATGACCTAAAAGGTTTATTTGTTCACAAAGAAAAGAAGATTTTTTGAAATTGACTGTCATTCCTCCTGTTTTAAGTTTACTTAATACCAATTCTAACTGTTTTACATGTTGCTCAAATGTTTTTGATGCAATTACTATGTCATCTACGTACAGAGTTACAAAACTAAGCACCTCAGGGCCTAGGACCATTTCTAATCCCCTAATAAACTTACTGGTTGATACTGTTAGTCCGAAAGGCATTCTTTTAAAACAAAAAGTTCATCCATTGTATATAAAAGAGGTATATTTTCTAGAGTCTGGTTCTAGTTCAATTTGCCAAAAAGAGCTGACTAAATCTAGTGAAGTTAAAAATTTACAGCCTTCAAATTTCTGAATTAATGAATTCGCTGGTGCTGGTGATTCATTATCATTAATTAAAATTTGATTTACTTTACGGGCATCTAAACATAATCTCACCCCCCCCATCTTTTTTCTTATCTACCACTAATGGGTTTATTATGTCAGAACTACACCGCTCAATTATATCCCATTCCAACATGTGATTAAGGGTCTCCTCTACAGCTGATCTCTGGCTATAGGGTACAGGATACGATTTGCTATTGAAAGGGGAATGATCTGATGCTTCCAATTTACATTTGTATAAATTATTTAATTCTGGTTTTTGTGAGAAGATTTCTTTATGTTGCCACATTACGTCTAATAATTTTTGTTTTTGCTCTGTACTGATGGCTGACAGTTTACAAATTATTTTTTCTATATCTGTCCAAGGTATTTGTAGACTATTGACTGATAATTGTTGTAATCTTTTTATATTATTTTGTTGAAATTGATCGCTCATTATTCCCTTTACTTGTAGTCTTAGAATATTTGAACAAACTTTTTCGCTAAATGGCACTTTCAAATTAAAAGGTTTCTTTATTTAATTGACACCTGTTTATTTTGATAATTTATATCAACCTCAAATCCTGCTAACCAATCTGACCCTAATATAATTGGAACATTTAAATTTTCTATAATAAGAAATATGATACTCATTTTATATTACTTATTTCAACATCAATTAATACTTGTTTTTTAACCTTTTTGTTTTTAGTCCCTGTTGCGCCTATAATTACTGTATTAGTTACTGGTAATACGAGAATAGCCGTTTTTAAATTACTATTTTTTATTTCTTCAAAACATTCTTGTGTCATTGCTGTCACCTCTGATCCTGTGTCTAGTAACATTTTTACTTTAATAGCCCCTAATTTTCCTTCAATTTCATGTGATACTGATTTACTATATTTGTTTTTATCGGTTGCTTCAAATAACAAGTCTTCTTTTGGGTTACCCTGTAGTATTACATTTTGTCTAACATATTCTAAATAGGTGATTGTTCTGTGGTCTGATTTTTACTTGTAATCTTCATCACGTACGGACTGTCACGTGATTGACTTTTTTGTTTTCCCTTTGTCTAGGATTGTACCTATCTAAATTTGTTGTCCTGGGAAGGGTGGCACATAATTAAAATTTGGAGGTTGATGTACTTGATTGGTTGTGAATCTGGGGTTACCTGTATTGTTATTTCTATTAATTTGTCGATCACTCGAATTTATTTGCCTCGGAGGTCCTTGGTTCCTATCCTGTCGATATTCTATTCTAGGATGTGGATTTTTTATATTTTGCTCTGGTATTGGATAATTATTTTGATATCTCTGCCTATCTTGTCCATTATTAATTTCTTTGATTTGAGGGTTTGTTGATTGCCTATGCCTATCAATATTAAATATGTTTGTTTGATCATTGATTTCTTTGTTTCTTTGATATCTATCGTCAAATGCTATTAATACTCTCTCTACTTCTTTGATGTTCTGTTTATTTATGCTAATGAGAACGTCTTGTACTGGAGTTGGAAAATGATTCATTAGAAGACCTATCAATCTATCCTCTACTACTGGGTATCGCAAATATTTCGCTTGTGTCACAAATTTATTGAAATATTCACTCATAGTACCATCCTTGTCGTTATATTTTCCATTAAAAATTAATTGTAGAAATTCATCCTGCATATTTTTCCAAAAATATTTCCCTAGCCTGCTTGTATGTCTCCCATTCACTCTCTATACTATCTGTCCAAGATTTCACCTCATCTTCTAGGCCTGATAAAATTATCTCTATTTTGACTTTTTCATTTATTCTTTCTCCTTTAAATACTCTTTCCACTTTATTTTATATATTGTACTGCTGAAATGTTTCCTCTCTTTACTTTAAATTTTGGAATAAGTGCTAATGACGTTTTCTTAGTCCCTTAGCAAATAAGTTGGTAGTATCGTTTAAGTTACTAAATTCGCCTAGATTTGTTTGATTTTCAACCACATAATCGGTAAGTTTTTTATCTAGTTTTTCTACTGCCTTATTAACGATCCCATCTATCTGTTCTTTAATTAAATTTTATTTGTGTCTTGCTGAGAATCAAGTACTGATTTTACCTCATTTATTTTTTTTCAAGGTTGTGTTTGGACTACCCTTTAACATTAGTTTGTGTATGTTCTACCTGTTCCTTTAACCTTTTAATTGATTCTTGTTCTACTGTTTCTATTTTATTTTTATTGGCTGAAATCTGTTCCATTAACTTGAACTGTCCTTTCCTTAAGTTTTCATGCTTTTCAATTAAAATCTGTTTTACTTTTTCCAGTTCTGTCTCTTTGGTGTCTACCTCATATAACTGTACTGCTAAGTTTTGATGAACCGTCTCTAATTGGTCTATTTTTTGCTCTAAATAACCAAATCTCTGATCACAAACCTCCTTACTTAGCTCTATTTTAGCACTTAGTTATTTATTGATTTGTTCAAGTTTCGTCTGATTTGCATCAATTTTTTGATTAATTGCTTGGGTATTTGCATATATTATTAGATTAATTTCCTGTCTAGTTTCTTGGCTATTTTTTATATATTTTCTGATTAGTTTCCTGTCTACTTTGATCTATTTTCTGATTAGTCTCCTCGCTACTTTTCTCATTACTAGCTACTATTTGCTGTAACATTTTCATAATTTGGGTTAAATCTACTACTTGTTGCTCCATTTTTTGTTCTCTATTCTTTTCTCGTTCTTCCTCATCTACTAAAACATTTCCTTCTTTTCTGTCCTATCTCCTTCTCTCTCTCCCTCTGCAAATGACTCTTCATTGTCCTGTTCACTTTCTCTTATTTCCTCATCTGATTGTTCTAGACCTAACTGATTCCTAGGTCTATTTTCAGCTACCTCTTCAGAATAGCTACTAGCGTCACTATTATCATTTGAATCTGCCATTTTTTTAATTATTGTTCCCTTAATTTAAATCACAAAAAAAATTATACTGTTCCACCCAAAAATGCAAAATGACATAAAATAATTATTCACTAATTAATTTAAGTTTCTTTTGATGACTTATCTGTGATCTCTTCTTTATACTCGTCTCCACCCTCAGTCTCCTCTTTGGTGATAGTACGCTGCTTCTCTCGGTCCTCGGCGCTGCTTCCTGCTTTCCCGACGCTGCTTCCTGCTTCCTCGACGCTGCTTCCTGCTTCTTCGACGCTGCTTCCTGCTTATCTCGTTCCTCGGCGCTGCTTCCTGCTTTATCTCGGTCCTCGACGCTGCTCCCTGCTTTATCTTGGTCTCGGCGTTGCTCTCTACTGCTTACATCGGGGAGGTATCTCGTGCCCCTAAGTTGGGAAGCCAATTGAAGTGTTCTGGAATTACGGGTCCCTACGTTGTGCGCCAATTGTGAAGTTCTGGTATTTTACTGCACCGCGATGGATGCCAATTGAAGTGTTTTGGTTCGGCGCGTTGAGCGTCGATTGAAGTTACACCGTTTAATTAGCTGGTAATTGCCCCGTGGTCGAGCACTAATTAAATCGGTCCGGTTTTTTGATGTTGTGAGTTAATTGGTATTTATAGCCCCGTGATCGAGCGCCAATTAAAGAGTTATAATTAATACACACTTATTATTCTTGACATGTTTTTTATTTCTGAATCTGTTTATTTAATGAGAAAATAGATCATGTCGTTGAAATATATACGCGGCCTATTGTATGAGCGCGGACAGGTGTTGCTGGACGCCAAGTGCCCAAGTGAGTTCTGTCAGCTCTGGACACCAACTGCCCTTACACTGCACCATCCCTCGTATATATCCATTGCTCATGGAAGCTTCGAGAAGGTTTAGTTTAGAAAAACAAAATACGAGACAAAAACATCTCTGTTTTACTGGGAGGTTCTAGAGCCGGAAAATGACTCAAGTTACATTTTAAAATCTCTCTTCGAACCTTCGAGAAGAGGAAGTTATTATTTGAAATATATATATTGTCAACCTGACTTGACTAATGTCACGTGCGTGACGTCACTGTTCAGTGGCTTTTGCCTTCTTAGAAGAAGAAGTACTTTAAGCGCCATTTATTATACTATATAATTTAATGAAATAAGATACGTTTATAAAATTAGGACGATATTATTGTCAATGCTTTCACATATTCTTTAGGGCAAAACAATTACATTACAACCCCGAGACTCGTAGCCAGATTCACTGACCACCACACCGCGGAGCTGGTTGGACTAATAATGAAAATCAGGAACTAACGAGTACTAGAATAGCACAAACGCTGGAATTAAAATAAAACAGGATGGCTAAAAGTTGGGTGGGCCATATTGATAATTAATCGAGCACAGTTGTAGAGTATTATTAATCCAAGTGTATTGGGTTTGATTCCAGTGTTCAGGTGTCATTTTTCTATTTACGAATATGTTTTACTCTGGCAGTATACGGTAATGATCTTTGCTATGTAGATGAAATCCACCCGAGTCGATATCTCGGATTTCCATCTCAATAACCCGTTCTAGGTTTGACATATCACCAAATAGGTGGTCTCAGCGGTATTGCCAGCTCTTATTACCAAAATCCCACCAGCAGTGTCTTGCATGATTTTTACTAACTAAAGCTATATAAGTTAACTTTTTTTTTTAAGTTTAGACTCCTTTATTTATCAAAACAATACATGTTCAGAATATATTAGCATGCCAAAATCCCTAATGAAATATAATTTATTTTGCAAAGTAGTATTAAGAGAAAGAATGAGCCTACGTAATTCTTACTGAAAATAATTTTAGAGACCAGTTTAAAAGAGCAGAAAAGCCACTATTTAAACAAACATAAATTTATCTGTCCCGTCCATACATTACTTTAAAATCAAGAAAATGAAACAAGAAACATTCAAAGAAAGTATTTTTTCCCCCTCTATAATAAGATTAGGATAAGATTAAAATCTCTTTAGCCGCCTTTGAATATATTAGCTTGCTGACACAACTTGAGAAAGAAACAACCTATGTCTAACGAGGAAAAAAAAAAGATAAGTTGACAACAGTGAGGTTGAGGTAAACATTTCAGTGGAAATGTGAGACACGTGCGTCACAAAGTTGATAGCTTGAATGTCAAGTATCATTATACAGCGGCGGTGTTGTCAAAAGGCAACTATGAGGCACACAGAAATTAATTAGGTTGGGGAAGTAGTGGCTTGTTGTGGAATGCACAGAGCTAATTTCAACAGTCTGTTTCATAAAATGTGGCACTCAGGTAAAGGGGTATAAGTCTTAAAACTCACTTTTGAAAAAATACAGAAACAAAGTCTGTGACAAACTGTAAATCCCAGTTTTATACTCTTTAAAAACATATCGAGTTATTTCATCCTTCACTGAATGCTTTTTTTATTTTATATGATAAATTATATTAACGTATATTTTATATTTTGATAATATTTGTTTTCTTTTTAAAAAATGTGAACAAATTATTCCCTTAAACCCAAACTTCTTATGACTTATCCCCTTTTTCCCAAATAATCAATTACATAATAAACCCCTTACTAAGAAATATTATGGGTAATAAAACATATACTTAACTGTTCTAAATATTATTTATTAAATAAAGATTTAAGTGCGGTAATTCACTCAAAAGAGTTTGGACAAAATAACATTTTAAGTTAGTAATACTTCAATAGTATTTAGATATTTGGTTTTCAAAGACAAACAAATGTTGCATTCCTAATAGTAATTAATTACTTATATGTGTATAAGGCATGATACAAATACAATACAACAAAGTTTTCAAACATTTAAGATGATAAGGATTCATAGGCACCTAGCTGAACTCTAAATCACATATCTTCATCGATTCCTTGGATTGTTTCGGGATGGAAGTGTTTTTTTTTTTTTTTTTTTTTTTTTTTTGCTGTTGAGGTTGTTGGAGGATTCCTTTGAAAGGGATTAAATGCATTTGGAATAAGCGGCAGCAGGTCCAACAAATCTTTCTTCTTTTGACAAGAGATTGTTATAGGAGCCTGATATGAAAGACTAGGCTGTAGTAGATTACGTGTCTAATTCATTGGACAGTTAGCGTCTTGAAATCTGCTGACGTGTCAAGTGTTTCTTTAAACAACATTACGCTAATATCTTTGGTAAATTTTAACCATCATACATGCTTTCAGAGGAATCTTTCATCACGCTCTGGGGTTTTGCTTCATTTATAAGGTGTCTTTGAATGAGTCAGAATATTTTAGGATTTGATATGATTAATTTGAATCACATTGAAAGTTTATTCTCGTCTGTAAGACGCACAAGATGCATCCAGTCAATAAGGTATTTTCTATAAATATTTATCACATTAAAAAAAAAATCTCTCAATTTGGGCGTGATTAGAGTCACACTACATGTTAGTGTGGCATAGTATTAAAATTTTGTGGCTCAATTATTCAAGGTGTAGATGGATTGTTTTAAACAGATAGGTCATTTGCCAGCATATGAGAGTTTTTGTTTTGGCCTTGCATGTGACATAATACATTAATAAATGTTTTACATGAGAAGGTAGATTATAGACAAATGTTGAAATCCAAGATGCAATTTGATCCACCCCTCTGCGACCATCAACTTCCTCCGCATACAGCATGGGTCCTACCCTTATTTACATTTATGTACGGTCAGATTAAGTGTGCATAGTTGTAACCTAGCACAGTCGCCGCCTAGCTTACGATTACATTCCCAGTCTTGAGACAAAGTCTTCTATACTGAACATGTAAATTCCAGTTAGGGATGAACGGCCGGTTCATGACTTTGAGCTCACTCAGGGACAAACTGAGTGACTAGCAAGACAGTTATGTCCGGGGTAGTTTACCCAAGGACAGATACCATACCAAGTACCATATTTTGTAAATAATTGTATATGTTATATACCATGTCGTTATACTAGTTAGTAATAAAATAGTAAACATTTATCGTATTATTTAAATGTGTGCGCGTGCTCCCATCCCCTATGAACTGGCAACCGGTCATAACATTATACTTACATTGGCTGTTAATAACCCAGTGAATGCATTACAAAATCAGCTTAGTGCTGAATTAGTAAAACCATCAGCTGCAATGAGCTACGAGCCAAAGTTACTTTGTTTTCGTGGACAGGGCTGCCACTTACTGCATAATATACGCTCCCTGTTCTTACAACATAATATACTCTACCTTTTCTTACAACTTAATATGGCAATCGGTTTTAAATTCATGAAACCAGTAGTGTTTAAGTACATACGCTTCTACATATGTAAAAAGAGATAAGCTGCGCTTGTCTTGAGTGGCGCGTCTTACTACCTTTTCAGGTTATACGCAAATATAATTATTCTAATCAGTTAGAGTAAAGGAAGGAAGAATTTTAGAGCTAATATACCCACATTTGCTTGAAAGGTGAGTTGGAAACCATTTATGAAAAACCATCCTCAATAAACCCGATCGGGATTCCGACCACGATCTTCCCGTCATCAGCAAGCCAGCCTAACACTAAAGTGATGCATTAGACCATTCGACAACTGAAACGGGTAGTAAGAGCGTTCACACGAGGCAACAATCAACGGTCAACTATCGTTATGTAACAGAAAAAATCCATACCACCTTACCAGATTACACGGAAAAAATGGGTCAATTGTGATTTTAGATTAGGAGGACGGGGTTCTTGGTGAATCCTTATGAAAAGGCGAAAGAAAATACAAGAGGAGTGCGGATATTTTATGAGATTCTGTACCAATATTACTAAGTGGTTGGAAAAAGTTTCCTTCTATACTAGCTATGAATAGGCTGGCCAGATTTCTGAAATGTTCAACCGGGACACCGGAATGCCAAAATTTAAACATTTTATTTCTTACATATTAATATTTATATATAAGTTACTTAAGTAAGAAACACTTTGAATGAGGAATAAAACTTGAACTATATTTACATGTACTTTCCATTGGCTAGGACTTTTTTTAGAAAGTCTTTTTTGGTTTTAAGCTTGTAAAAATCTTCACAAGCTAATCCAATATTAATTTTACATGTCATCAAGCCTTTAACCGTATATTCCTTCATTAAACCCTATCATCAGTCCAAGCATTGTTCATCAACGAAAATACTTTCCCTCAACTGGTACTGTTGTCCCAGGTAAGCAGAAGGCATACTCAACAATATTGATCAGATTGGGGGCTTCTATGTGATTCTCCTTGAAGTGGCCAAACAGCCTGAGCCATTTTTCTTCGCTTTGAAATAATCACATCTCGGGTTTAGTCTCTTCTTGCTTCCACTGTTCCCAATTTTACTGCAAATAACTCTTAGCAAGCACAAGTTCGTCAAACAGCTGATCACTGTTTATTTTCATATCGGGTACATCAAGACTGCTATTAATAATTTCAACAGAAGTTTCGGCGTTTTTCCCAATCAACAGCATTTGTTTTGGTTAGATTGATCCATGACAACTGTTTAACGTTTCAAAAACTATTCTCCCAGAGGTCCAAGTATGCAATGCATCTTTCATAAAAGCCATCAAATTCTTCTTTCACTTGTTATGGACTTGCTCATATAGATTCTGTAGATGTTCTTTGGGCCCATAGGGACAAAGTTTGAAGCTTTTATTTCCATCGGGTTTCTTTTGAGATCTTTATGAGCTTCAGCAACCTCAAAAGCTGTAGTGTTATCTTTTTCCATTCCCAGGATGGCCTTGTTAAACAGTGAAAGCTGTCCGTGTACAAATAACAAGTAGAGCTCGCCCGTTGAATCAGTAAACAACTATTTTATTGTTGATGAGCTCATTTCTTGGTCTAAAAAAACGCTTTCAAACCTCCAAAAATCTGTAAAATTATTTCCAGAGTGGGTATCATGATAGAAACCGGGTGTTCCCGTGTTGAATGAGTTTACGGTACTGTATTCGGCATATTCACAAAATTCTTTTAGTTTAGTTACACGGACTGTGTATATGTGGAAGTATTTATAAATTTTCACCAGTAAAAACTCAATATCGATTGGGAGACTGTCTACTCCAGTTTGCACAATGTGTGCTAAATATCCGATTCCATTGATTTCCCGTCCTAGGCTATTCTTGAGTCGATGGAAAACATTGTTTTTTCCTGCTCTTTTCACACCACCGAAATTAGTGTTGCAGTTATATCCCCAAAAGCCAACTACTTTGTTATTCAAATCGTTTTGCAACAGGACAGAGCATAAGTGATTTGTGAGAATTTCAGATGTTTCAACCGCCACAGATTTGAAATCAAACAGCTTTACTTTCACACCTGAATTAGGATTAAAGTATTGCACAACCATTGGCACAAGTTTTATATCCTTTATGCTTGATACATCCATACTTACAAATAGTAGTTTGACTTGGTCAAGTCTTCTTTAAGCTCTTCTTGAGCTAAATGAGCTATGACATTTAAAACTATTGCCTCACACTTAGGTTTTTCCGAGTGAGAATTTAGGTTCAAAAAACTTAGAAACTAGTTTTGATGAACAAGAAGTCAAATTGAAACTTAGGCTATGGTTTTCTGTGAGGTAAGCAAATGTCGCCTCTTTCGCTGCTAAGTCTAAGTTATTATCATTAGAACTCGCAGTCTTAAAAGAACTGGTCAGTTTTGATGAGCTAGCAGCACGTGCTAAACTCTTTTTGTGTTTACTCGACTGCAAATCATCTTTTATATTGTATCGACCACCGTGAGAAACCGAAAACTCAGTATTACAATGTGAACATTTAAACTCTATCGTCTTTATGTTATTACAAGTACCAGTATATATCTTCTTCAAAAAAAAAGAATTCATTCTGAATATCCTCGGTGAATTTACATGACCGTTTTCGCATTTTAACAGAGATCGCATAAACTTTCACTTAAAACATAAAAAAAACAGCGCTAGCTCAAATAACATAACAGGCACCGCCAACGGGGACTGACAACCTGACTGACTTATCTCAATCGCAAGCGGCTAGTGCCGAGGTGGGCGAGTCCAACGTTATTGCACACGAGGGGGTGTAGCGTGCAGCAAAATCTCTTCTGGCGCTTAAGCTACACCCTTAGTGCCCAATATTGGACTCGCCCGGAGAGGGGGGATGGCAAGACAAGACGATACGATGACAATATTATTAGCAGACCATCACTCTTCCACAGTTTTCAATTTTCATACAATACAGTGAAATAAATGACAAAGTATTTATCTTAAATAATCCTTTACAGTTAATTATTTTTAGACTTTTTGGTCATCTATTTATAAGAACTATAATCAAATTTATTTTTTACCGGGACGTGAAGTAAACCGGCCGGGGACACCGGTACTTTGTCTGAAAACCGGAACGTCTGGCAAGCATAGCTATGAAGGTCTCCGATTAAATTACGATACATATTAAAAGTTTTTTTGGATGTCATTGAAGTCTTTTGATGAAATTCTCGGACATGTAAGAAAATAAATTTGATGGTAGTGTATTCTTATCTCCTGCCTCTTTTCGTCAAAGCCTGGAACAAATTTTCTAATAATGTCTTCCCAGGCCACCCCGTTTACTATCCTATTTGAGTAATTATCCACTGATTAATTCCAACTTGCTAGTCACTGTTCCTATTCACATGTAAAATCCACTAGTTTAATCATCCCCGGTAAAACTCATCTCAAAATCACTGTACAATATTTGACTAGGCAGCAAAAACAAACCAACGATAAATAACCAGATAACTTACCGTACGACAATTACATTTCAATAAGTGTTTGGAGGTTGGCACAACTTAGGTGACTGACCAGCGATTGTTACCCTGTGTGGATATCCCCAAGTAAACACGTTATCGACCAAGCAGTTGCCAGGGGGGCGAAAGTTGTCCTAACAGTCAACTATTCCACAAATCGCCAATAGTGGGCAACTTATGAGTGACTTTTTGGATGGGGCGAGCAACTCAGTTGCTTCGTGTGAAACCTCCATCTACCTCCTTTGTTAATCAACAGAGCGATAGTTGACGAGTGATAGTTGACTCATGTGAAACGATCTTTAAGACACTGATTGGCCCAGGTAACAATGGAAACACTTTACCACTGTCAGATATGAAGCTTGAGTCTAGGTATAATTGGTAAAATGGGGGTTCAGTTTGGTGAGAGCATATCGCAGGTACACAGGCTCTCATAAGGTCAAGAGAGGCTCGGCCCACTTCTATCTTTGAGGCCCCCTCTCCCGTCCAGTAAATTAAAAAAGAATTAAGAAATTGCAAGAAAAATTTCTATACCATGCATATGGTATATTTTAAATGTTTTTCACACTTATACAATAAAGATTTTAGCATATAAAATAACATTTTAAACATTTTTGTAATCAATTTTACCATTTTTATTTACCAAAATGACTTTCATTGGATTTTTGTGAAAATTCACAAATTAAACTGGATAAAACTTAGATTTCTTGAAAATGAACTATCTTTCGTTAAGCCTAGCAAAGCCATTCAAACTATCTAATCACAAAGATGAACGGAGTAATTATTGACCGATCAAAATGGGATTTTGATGGATTTTTGACTTGTCACCACCACCCCTGAACTGAAATGTTGTTTTTCACGATGTCACTTGTTTATATGTACCTCAGCCTAAAGGCAGAAACTAGTTTACCAATTGGGTTAAAACATTGTATATAGGGCCATAAGAATGTTCCCCAGAGCGTTTTTGAAATTTTCTATCCAACCATAAAACTAAGGGTGGTTTAATCAAAGGCCAAAAAAAATGTAGTCGTAATTGTTTCTTATAGTGTTGATTGCATTTCTGTAAAATGGGGTTGATTGCAGTTATTTGATAATGCCAGAGTTCCTTTTCTCATTATGTTTATGTAAAAGTGCATTTATTTAAGTTCTTTGGTGGAATGTTGTGCTTTTTTACTTTCCACTTGACACCTCCCGGGGAGAAATTATTGTGATCGTCTAAATAAATCTAAATCGATGGTTTCGATAAATGTCGCGTTTCATGACCCCTGAAACAAAGATATTTTTTTTTTTTTTTGCAAAGCCGTAATTTTGTCTGTCTTCTCTGTCTGTCTACCTCAGGCTAGAGATATAATATTTTACCAATTGGCTAAAACTTGGAATCTGGGGTTTTCCAGGGTTCTTGTAATGTTATATTTAACCCTAAATTTAAGAGTAGTTTATTGAAGGGCAAAAAGAGAAAAAATGAGATTTTTTCAAAATTAGCTCTTACATTATAACTCTTATCATTATAAACAAGGTGGAAACTCTCACATTATCATGAAAATGCCTTTAAGAGTACTTCACATTGGGAAGTTCTCGCATTTTTATAATTTCTCCACAATATTTAAAATACTAAATAACTTAGCATTGTAAAGTTGTAGTTTCTATTAAAGATAAAAATCTTTTATTTGAAATATATTTTTTTAAAAAAAATAATTTTTTAGCTATAAGCAAATATATGTATACTTTTTAATTCAGTTCTTTGAAAATGAATTTGATTCTTATGATCTTTGGTGGACAAAGATGTTTCTCTTTCCTCAATTGCCTGGAACAATGTTTATAGTTCTTAATGCCTTGGAATAAGTAACAGTGTAAATTATTTCATTTATGATCTTTGATGTAACATTGTATAGCCTTATTATTTTGTTTCACAAATCTTACGAGTATATTTTAGTTTAAAAATCTATTTTAATATAAAAGTAGGAAAGAGCTATGTGATGCACCGTACTATTTATTTACATTTTGTTAGTGAAACAACTTGTATTATTTATTTCACATAATTAGATTATTAGTTTTTAAGTGTCTACTTTTTAGGTAAAGGAGCGATAGTGTATGTATGGTGCACCTACCATATATTTATATTATATTATTTCAAAAACGTGTATATTTCATTCCACATAATTAAATGATGAGTTTTTTTAAGTGTATCCATTGTTAGGTAAGGAGCAGCAATGTTTTTGTGGTGCACCATTTAACAATAGTTTTTGTAATAATTTATTTTAAATCGTATAACTTATCTTATGATTAAACTTATACAGGAAGGGGTAGAAAATTAGAAGATTATTAACTTGAAAATTAACATTTAATTGAAAAGAAATATTCACTAGATTATTAAAATCAAACTAAATAATAAACCTTTTCCCTTTTTGAAGATAATGTCGTTAGGTGAGCCAACGGACGTCCGGCAGACCTCGGCACGTTGTTTCATCACTTTGTAGGGTCAGTTAACAAATAGAAAATTTTATTAGCATCAAAGGGAAATAATATTAAAATATTGTGTAGACAGAAATTTAAGGTAATCTTCAATAGCTTACTTCTAATAGTTTGTCATACAAAATGATCCATGAGCGACTAACATTTAAAAAATAACTTAAGATTTTACTACTTTTCCTTTTGGATAATTCTATATTCTAAAATGAAAACATATATATTCTCCGTTCGAGAACGGACGCTCAAGTTAGACTAATATAACAGGCTGTTTGGAAATTCATAGCCAAAATCGCACATATTACTTGTTTTGAACTAAAAGTAATACAAACTCCCAGTACACTTACATCCTGAAACCTATGCTAATACCATTAAATTATGTCCAAAGTTTCGGCACACAGCACCGGGATAGCAAAGTTTTTCGAACGTGCGTGTACAACAGGCTGCATACAAGCAAGGCGCGTGGCACTAAGTAACTAGATATCTTGGAGCACGGCAGCAGAACATACCACAATTAATAGTTAACAACACATCAGTCCATCTAGATCTGCGAATATGTTCTGGGGGTCATCATTACGGTCCTACATCACAGAAAGTGCTTTGCCATTATTGCATATGCATTACCACGCGCCTAACTCCATGCAACTTGTTGTACACTGTACACGCAAGCTTGAATAGCTTTTCTTCCCGGAGCCGTACGGCGAAATTTTTTTACATGATTTAATAATATTAGCATAGGTTTCCGGATGTGGTGTACAGGTATTTTGTATTATTTTTGGTTCAAACAAGCTATATGCGCAGTTTTAGGTTATGAGTTTCCAAACATCCTGTATAAAAGAAAGGTCTGTCTTTTCCGCATAAATGGTTTAAAGCACTTCTAAACATCTAGAAATTTTTTAATTTGTGATACAGATACAGGTATTCTTTCATAGATTCAGAAACGTTGAAAATGGGTTCTCCAACGTGGGTCAGAGATATTGGGGCAGGATGGGTCTTGGGGCAGTCTAAATTGTATATTGAGAAGCCGATCTTGGTTCACAGGCAGTTGCGTTAAATGTTCCAACATAGAGAGTAAAAGACTTAGACTAGGGGTCTTCAAACCTTTTTACGTCCAAAGGCCAAAGTTTCTGTCTCCAGTTGGCTCATGACCCCGAGAGCCACAATCCTGTACCGACAATCTTCAGATTGAATATTTATTAAAAATTCTTATTATATCATGTTTATACCCCTTATACTCACATTAGGGATTATGCGTGTGTCTCCAACAAGGGAAATTTTTAATTTCTTGCGAATTAATTCGCATGCATGGAAGATGGAAAGAGTAAAAATCAATTTTCAAAATAATTTATTCAAGAATCAATGAAAGTGTTAATGGCTATCCCCTTTAACGCAGGAGGCAGAATGGAACGAACTTCAATCAAATAATATACAGTATACGAGGGGTGTTCAAAAAGAAATCGAACTTTTGCAATAAAATCTTTATTGCTCACTGTACAACATTTTTAGCACTGTCCCCTCAAAGTTGGCAATACACAACGTTGCTTCCATCTTTGGAAAGCCTCCTGGAACGCACTTTCTAGGATGGCACACAGGCATCTTGTAGCATTGCCCTGAATCTCCTCTATGGTTTGGAAACGACGTCCTTTTCAGCGTGGTTTTAAGTATAAGAAACAGGAAAAATTCTTCTGGGGCTAGGTCCGGAGAATACGTTGGATGGGGCACAATGGGAGTGTGATGTTTTGCTAGATAGCTGCGGACAAGGAGCGACGCGTGAGCCAGCGCATTGTCACGATGCAACATCCAATTCTGGATTCCCTCAATTCAGGCCTCTTCCTACGCACAGCATCCCTCAAAATCGTTAGAATTCCTGGTAGGTTTCCTTTTTCCATCTGACCAGTGGTAAAAATTTTGACGGACAATGCCTTTGCAGTCTAAAAACAAACCAACATCACCTTGATCTTTGACCGACTCATGCGTGGTTTTTTGAACGAGGAGACCCTTTGCCCACCCAATGCGACGACTGCACCTTCGTTTCAATATCATAGCCATAAACTCACGTTTAACACTTGTTATGATGTTTTTAAGGAAGTTTTCATTTTCCTGGCAGTGGCAAAGAGTTCCTGGCTGATTTCAACACGGGGCTGTTTCTGATCGTCAGTCAACAAACGCGGTACGAATTTTTTACTAAAACACGCATCCAAGTTTGTTTAGTCAAAATTTGGTGTGGTAGATATTTTTGCTTTCATTTAACTGCATTATCTTAAGACTTCTGTCAAATTTGAAAATAAAATTACTGGATATGTAGGTACATTGATATAAATATCAGGCTCATCTAGTTTTGGTTTGTCAGTGACGGAGAATCTCAGGGATCAACCCCCTTGTGTTGGAGGGTTGCTATTTCTTGTATTGTTTTTTATTCTACCTGATCGTTATATATGGATTGAAACTTTCTTTAAACAACTTACATTGATCATTCCCATTTGGTGTTGTTAATACAATGCCTATAGGCTGGTTGGTGTCGTGGGGCGCAATTGAAAATACAATTTCATAAGCCTTTTAACATACTAAATTTTAGAAAATGTTTGGCTCGATAAAATTGGATTGCATTGCCAAGATTTTATATAGGGGAAAAGCTTATGTAGAACTATCTACACCCAAGTTTACATCATCAACAATAATGCGTAGATTTATAAAAAATAATATTCATTCACGTTAATCGGGGGATTTTTAATCATATAAATAAACAATTGTGTCAATTTGTCACTCTTTCAAAAATAATAAAAGATTGTAGTTACAATTCTTAGGCTAGCGTTTCATATTTGAGTATCATAATTTAGTAAAAGATTGGCCTATGGAAGTAATAAAAAATGGTAAACAGAGTTATCTATAACTTTCAATCGTTCTAATACTGGTTTATTGATTAATCTTTTCACTTTCGTCTTTGTACCCGTCGGCATATCACATTAATTACACAATTGAGGTGAAAGGATTAAAAAAAGAAAATGCACCTTTATTTTCATGGAGGAAGATGAGAAAATATTTAGGAAATACCCCTAGTACATTTGCTGGTATTCGAATACAACTCAAGGAACTTCATCTTTATTTTCATGGAGGGGAGATGAGAAAATAATTTAGGAAATCTCACCATAGTACACTTCGGCTGGTTTCGAATACAACACACCAAACCAAACGAGTAATGTTAAAACCCACTTGCACTAAACACATGTTTTAATTATATGAACTTTCTTAGTTAATGTTTACACGAATAGGGACTAAAAGTCGCAAAAGAAATCTTTTAGCCTGGTCGTTATTTCGGAGGTTGAGCTTTAGCAGCGCCTTCATCCAAATACAAGGAAAGCTTATTCCCGTAGTTGGATACTAGCTAAATAAAAATAAGTAACTTAACAGTTTTATTATTTACCCACGTAATTTATATTTTGATTTCTAATATACTTATAATTGTTATAATTCACTGAAAAAATAAGTAATAAAAAACCTCAAATAAATTGCGACCCCACCTAACACGTCGTGACCTAAAGGTTGAGAAAACTATGTGGGTTCACATATCATTTTAAGTCATTTGAATTTGTTCCTATTGATATATAAACCAGGGTTCTCGTGGCATCTAAAATAAAATAAAAATTTAAACGTATTCAAAATGTATATCATTTATTATTTTTTTTTAATTTGTTGTTTTACTGTGTATCTCTACCTGTTCGGTCTATACGCCCCTTGTACTAATTAAAACTATAGGTTAGGGATTAGTAAGGCTAATTAGAGGAAATTCACCCACATTTACGTGGAGGGAGAGTGGAAATCCATTTATGAAAAACTAAACCTCAGTGCACCCAAATGGGGGTGAACCTCGATCTTCCACGTCTCTAGCAGTCTTAGTCCAATAATAGAGTAGTTGCGTTAGACATTCGTGGCCACCAAATGTGGGTTAAATTAAATTATAAATATATGATATTATATAGGCCCTATTTTGAGACCCAAATGATATTTGGCCAATTGTTATCGGAACAGTTTTTTTAGATTTTGTTATAGTGAATAATTTTATCCAATTTCATAAAGACATGGTAAGCACACATTAATTTTTAAAATTTGCATTGCATATATTGCTTATTTACATTTATAAATCTATATAAGAGCATGCATCATATGCCATCAACTTTGTGTTAAAGTCGGCTTAGAATATCATGTGCATTTCACAAACAATATTGCATTTTGGATTTCTTTTAAATTATATGTGTCTATTAGTAATCTATTTACATCAATTCCAGCAATTTTTTTTTAAGCTGGATGCATTTAGTTATATTGTAAGAGACCCTATCCAGGTACATGTTAAAATTGAATACAATTAGAAGCTAATTTTATGCAAGGCTTTCAGCTTCAATTTTTTTAGAATATTAGCTAGGTAGGCAATACAACTTTTGGAAGGCTAATTTAGTCCAGGAGGCCAATGTCATACCCCTAACCCACTCTTCGATTCGTTATCAATATTTTGAGTGGTCCCTACCTCAATTTCGGAAAATTAGTGTATTTTAATAGCTATTTAGAGTGTACTTTCCCTTTAAATGAATATATATTTTTTTAATTTTGATTGCTTCTAAGAGCAATTTAAAGTAGTTCATCCTTTGGTAATAAATTTTTGAAATTAGGTATGCCTCTAAAGTCTAGACGCTATTTTAATTAGACCTTCAACTGTTTGATTTTTTCCCCCCATATTCGCATTTCTGTAAGCTATTTGAAGAGATCTTAGTCCCTGATATTTTTGAAATTTTATTGCTTACTATAAGCTTAGATTACTCCTACACTATGTTTTTTCTCAATAATTATATGCTCAAGGATTGCTTTAGACGTGGTCTTCACGGATTATATTTTTAAAATTGATCTTCTTAGAAGTTATTTGAAAATTATCCTGTCTGGATTTATTGTTTTATTTCCTTTAGCTAGATATTTGAAGTGCTCTTTACTGCAAATTTTTGAAAACCGAGAGCTTTCAATCACAATTTTTAGTGGTCCTGAAGTAAATAATACTCAAAAAATACTATATGCATCTAGAAGTTATTTGGAGTGGCACTCCCTATTTGTTTTCTTTAATTCAGATGGCTCTAGGATACATGAATGTAAAACTTGCGGCCCGATTCTTTATTAGGTGCGGACGCGGTCCTTTTTATGTGAAACCACCATATAATTGTGACCCAAATCGTCTTTTTATAAACACGTAATAGGAATACTACATTTGCGATTAGACATTTGGAATTTGCGTTCATTTTTTTGTTGAAAATATATTAGGTAAGGTTGGTGTACCAAATTGTACTCATTACTCATAAGGATCGATTCCCAAAAATGTTTTTTTCGCTATATGAAGTTTGTATCAATACGGATTATTTCCAGATTTATATTGCTGTTTTAATATTTCGGTTGTCTATAGCTCCGTGTGCGACCCGCGCCCTACTATCATCATTTACTGAATAGATACCGTTTAACTAGCTGTTAATTGCTCCGTGGTCGAGCACTAATTTTTATCGATCCTATTTATTAAATGTAAGATAGATACTATTGATGCCTGTTGATTCACCACGGGTTTTCAAATGGACATATGTTGTTTACTTTACATACTCCAATTTAATATTTATATCAATGCACACTTGTGATATTAACGTAAATTATTGTTTTTTGGTGTTAGACTGCGAGGGTCAGTGCTAGTGCATTTGTGAATCCCTAACTGCGTTGCTGGTGCTCTGGAGACTGACCTTGTGTGACGTTGCTTTGTGCGACTTGTCCTTGTGGCTGCTTGGAAGACTTAAACATACGCACAAGCGGCTTTTTTATGGGACTACACCTTGCCTCTTGCTACTCCTTCGTCAACGTTTTTGTGTAAAAAACTAACTAATCAGAAAAGAGTCCTGGCGACAGGTGTTGTGAAGGTTGGCTTTAATTATTGGTAAGGAGTTGGCGTCACTTGCCAAATTCTGCGGAATAGGTTGTTCTTTTAACCCAGGAAAAAGTGTATAAAATATCTTTTAATCTTGTACTACGTTTCACATTATTTCTGAGAAGCGGTATTTACTTCATGAATGATTCACAAAAGGATTTTCTATATATGTTACTTTAAAGAAAGTTACTTCATCCCATGATCTTTCTATATTTTTAGAGAAATGCAAAATCAATCTCTTTACAAAGTATGTACAATATTTGTACAGGCACTCAAGTGTGTTTTCGTCATGAAAAGGAATCAAAACAATACCGAACGGATCACATTTAACCGATTCACATTTGTTCATTATCATTTTGAAACTTTGACTTCAACAAGAGATCTAAATCCACTCATTTAATTGATTTGCAATATAAAAATTACAATTTTTGGCGGTAAAAATTAGGGTTAATTATTAATATTTTGTGTAATCGAGCAGTTTGTTGTTCTAGCAGTTTGTATGGTGCCCTCCTACACAAGGACACTTTACGGACTAGTTTTATAGCATTTTTTCTTAATTAAAAAATAATCTCTTACCAAAACTGATGCAATAATTTTTCGAAAATGTTTATTATATAGTCTTTTCAGTTGTTCTGATATTTATTAGTATCAAAATGGTCTTGTATTATATGTGTATTAATTTATGTAATGGTTGATTCTTTATATTAAACAAAAAAAATGTTTTTTTTTTTTCGTAAACTTACGAGATTATTTACAGATTAATTTAAGGGGTTATGATGAGAAAACCTAAGGGCCTTTCAGAAATGTATTCGTGCCTTCTCTCAATGAGGCAATCTGAGGGTGGAGATTTTCTGAGAAGAGAAAGAAACGCGAGAACGACTGGACGAAGAACGAAAGAAGAGAAGAAGAAGCGAGATGAGAGAAGGAGATGATCGAAGAAGAGAAGAAGAAGAAAGAGAGGGAGAAGTTGGAGAAGATGGAAGACCGTTATGGAAAAGCCTTGCTAGTGTGAGGATCTCATTCATATTCAATAAATTCCGTCACTGTCACCTGAGTAATATGAGATTATTTACGGCTTTTCTGGGCGTGTCCCCTAGAAGCGAGGGGGAACACGAATATCATCAGGTTTTGGGTAATTGTAATCGTTATATAATTTTAATATTATAAATTCTATTTCCATGATATTTTACAGTTTTCACGATAGAGTGTTCCTTTTTCATAACATAGTACAATACTAATCTGTAAAACGATTATTTACGGTTCACTCCAGATCACCATATAACCGTCCTCTTCAGTTTAAATAGCTTTGTAATGACCTTTCATATCCAATACGATAGGTATGGCCACAGATTATGAAGGCTTTCAATGCTAAAGTGTTTCTTGAAAAGTCCTCCTAACCTCCAGTAGGCTCACCTTTTTAACCCTATTAGTGTCCCCTATAACTCCAAAATTGTAAATTCTGAACGTTAATACTGAATTAACATGCGTTATAAATATGATTTACAACTAAGTTTATTTGATTATCTATTAGAATTCTGATTGGTTTTATTTTTAGTAATTTAAATTATATTAAATAATTTTATAAATGAATTCTTAATTAGTATTATGAAAGTTAAAATTTGTTTGGATACTGTGTGAGGTTCTTCTTGATATGTGCCCTAGTAATAACTAGGTTTATTAGCACCGCTTTCTTACTATCCGATTCGGTTATACGCACTTACGCTATGTGTAATGGTTGGATGATTGTGAGATGAAATGGTGGACCTAACAGTTTTCTAACGTGGAATCACCACATATACCCAGTGAAAGGCTGGCATTCCACACATTCAGAAGTTGTGATGTGATACAACGTCTTGTCAGAGGTGAAGTAGGGTTTGGCAACAGATAATCTGGCCGCAACGAGGATTGAAACCAAGAAGTTCTGGACACCTTACCCTAGACACCAGGTGACCAGTTAGTAATAACTATCTTGTTGTCTATTTAGTAATTCTATTTAATCCATCCAGCAATTTTTTTTTAAACTGGATGCATTTAGAAACAAATTTTAAGAGGACACAATTCAATTCAATTTCAATTCAATTTTCAATTAATATTATAAATGTATGAAATACAGCTAGAGGAAGGCTAATTTAGTCCAAGAGAGCACAATGGCTTTACCTCTACACTTCCTCTTCTAATTTCGTTATCACTAATTTTGAGTGGTCACTACCTCAATTTCGGAAATTAGAGTCTTTTTAAAAGCTATTTAGAGTAGTCCTCCTCCTAATATATATATTTAAAAATTTGATGCTTCAAAGGGCTAATTTTAAAGTAGTCCTCCCTTGGGAAATTTTTGAAAATTTGGATGCCTCTAAATTTCTAGAAGCTATTTTAAATAGACCTCACTCTGTTCCCTCCCCCCCCCCCCCAAATTTCAAATTCCTGTAAGCTTTTTGAAGAGATATTAGTAACCCAGATATTTTTTGAAATTTCAATGTTGCTATAAGATATTTAGATTACTCCTCGGCTGAGTTTTTCTCAAACATTTTTATGCCTTTAGAAGCTTTAGAAGTGGTCTTCACCGGCTGATATTTTGAAAATTGTATCTTCTTAGAAGTTATTTGAAATGATCCTCGTCTGGATTGATTTTATAAATTATTTTAGCAGATTTTTTGAAGTGCTCTTCACTGCAACATTTTTGAAAACCAAGAGTTTTCAAACACAATTTTTAGTGTCCTCACGTAAAAAATACTCAAAATGACATGCATCTAGAAGTTATTTGGAGTGGCCCCCCCCTATTTTTTTTCTTTAATTCAGAGGGCTCTAGAACAGGCATGTCAAACTTGCGGCCCAATTCATTATTCTGTGCGGCCCACGAACCTTTTTATTGAACAAACATAAAATGTGCCCCAATTAGTATTTTGATAAAAAAAAAAATAGGAATTACAACATTTTTTGCTGAAATATATTTGGTGTACCAAATTTTAATCATTACTCACTAAAGATCGATTCCCAAAAATGTTTAAATTTGTGCATTTAGTATGTGTAATATTTTTCAGCACAGAAGTTTGTTTCGATCATGAAAGGAACAAAATCCCGATCGATCACATTTACCGATTACATTTGTCATCTATTTTGAACGTGACTTTAACAAGAGATCTAAAGCCACTCATACATTTGATGCAAATATAAAAATTCAATTTTTGGGGTTAAAAAAATATGGTAAGTATTAACATTTTGTGTATTTTTAATTTTAATTTTAATTTTACTATATTTAAGGATTTTTAATTGATATTTTCCCATTTAAGATGCTGACAATATTGAACTTTCTGAAATGCGGCCCCCTTTTTATTGTAAATGTTCAATGCTTTCCTTAAGGTCAAATGAGTTTGACACGTCTGCTCTAGAAGCTATTTAGAAAGGAGCTCCTCTCTCGACAGATTTGTTTTTAACAGATACGCATAGAAACTATTTGGAGTGGTCCTCTGCAGCAATTTTTTTTTTTCAAATTGTATGCATCTAGCAGTTAATTGAAGTTTAATTTAAGATCATTTTTCAGCTTCATATTCAATAGTATCAGAAGAATTGAAATACTTTTACCTAGGAGAAGGCATATTTACTACAGGGAAAAAATTATTTCCAGGGGAGGGCAGTGCCCTCCTGTACCTCCCGGTTCTGCAGCCACTGCAGGCGCAATGTGTTTGGAATTATCTTTTTATTTTTTTTATGATACAATTTTCCAATGTTTTTAGAGGTAATAGAAATACTGCTATCATTGAGATTTATAATCTACCGTCTATTAAAATTGTGTTTTTTTCTAAGCCTTATTTACATACACCTCTAAAACACCAGACCTCAAACACGAATTTGTCAGTTAAACCTGACAAAAATACAAATACTTAATTTTTATTTTAAATATAACTAATTATTTAGTATTGTACCATAAGATTAAAAAAAACACAATAAATAGTCATCACATTACCACCTATTAAATTGTTACAAAACACAATCATAAATCATATTTTGAAGCCTCTTACACATTTCATACTGTATTAATAAATCATTTTTGAATATTAATGTGAACGAAAATTTTTAATACTAATTTTTTTATTAGGTGCTTGGAATGGATAATGAGATGTGGAAAATGATAGTTTCTAGCAACTCAGCAACAAACAGTTGAAGCGGAAAATTCTATATGTGCTAACCATTTTTCAAAAGACCAGTTTAAAATGATTATCGGAATTCGTTTGAATTTTAACGCTCCACCATTCCAATTTAGATTAAATGACAGGATCAGACACTTCTGGCTGTACCCCTTTCCGAAAAGAATGACTGAGTAAAATACCTCAATCCCTTACTCTTACATCTTTCCTGGAGCAAGAGAAACAATCTAAAGTCGTTTTAGAACAAAAACATCGGGGGAGGGGGGGGGGGGGGTTAAAACTGCAACCAAACAATGTGAGGAAAATTTCTGAAAGTAAAAATGTACCTAATCAATGGGAACTACCAACAAATCTATAAATAGTAACGAAAACATCATAACTCCCAGAAAAGCAAAACTAATTAAGAAATTACGTGCTCAACATGCCAACTAAAACGTAAAAGAAATCAGTTATTTTTTTCACAGGCGAAATCAACGCAAATTATCGAGGGCAGAGCTTCTACTAAATTTGAGTCAACATGTAACTGGACTTCCTCTTATATTCATTAAAATGCTAATTGATCACTCAAGAAGAGTAGCTTGGTCATAGGATGAAAAAGAGTTTGCAATGTCAATATTTTATAGGTCTCCATCAGTTGTATAGACAATTCTTGAAACAGGATTCAAGTTGCCAAGTGAAAAAACCATTAGGAAATGGGTCAATATAATTAACCTAACAACAGGAATGTCCTCTGAAGTGAAAGAAAAGCTACGAGTAAAAGCAAAGAGCATGTCAGAGCCAGAAACACAATATGTGCAATATTTGATGAAATGTTCATCAAAAGATGGGTTTCCTATGACTCCAAGAATGCTATTGAGGAAGAAAGACAAGATTTAGGCCCACTAGAAGAAAAAAATGTTTGGCTAATCCCGCTCTTGTCTTTATGGCCAGAGGTCTTCTTTATTCTTGCAAGCTACCATGTCTTATTTTTTGTCATCGGGGCCTGTTAAATATTTGGATTTAATGCTCTTAATTGACATGATGTTAGAGACATTAATAGGTCTAGGATCTAACGTTAGAGCTACAGTCTGTGATCAAGGCACTTCAAATAGGAAAGCTCTTGAGCATTTAGGAGTTACTGTAGAGCAAACCATTTATTTGGCTCAATAATAGATAGGTTTACAGTTTGTACGATGTTCCTCAATTACTTAAATGTGTGCGAAATAATGGTTAACAAATGATTTAAAAATAGGCGATGATATTGTTTCCTGGAGCATTATATAAAAAATGGCATCAGTTAACGCATCTTGTGTAACTTCTAGAGCATAAACAAAATTGAGTGACCGTCACATTCATCCAGGACCATTTGATAAAATGAGCGTCAAACTGGCATCTCAAGTATTTAGCAATGCTGTATATGCATCTCTAATGACTTTTGCAAGCTCTGCCAAGGATCAAGATAGAAATATTGTGTGCGTTGCTAACTTTGTAAGTCGTATGAATGACTTGTTCGACAATTTAAATAGCAAGTCTCTATACAATCCTAACCCAAATCGAAGAGCCCTTTCCAGTTCAAATCCCCAAGTGGAAGAAAACCTAACCTCATGTTTGGATTGGATAAAAAACGTGGAGCTTTGCTGATAATAAAAAGAGTCTTCCACCAACTTTCAATAGCTTCCAAATTACTATTACAGGCATTTTATTACTTTGGAATGATCTTAAAAGTGAAGGAATTTCCTCTCTGATTACATCCGCCTCCAACAGGACCCATTAGAATACTTATTCTCTGTCTTAAGATATAGATGTGGTAATGGTAATAATCCTACTGCAGAACAATTTTGAAGAAATATGCAACACACAATGTCAGTAAAATTTACAATTCCTCCTCAGTCAGCTAATTGTGAAATGGATGATGATTTTAATTTGGTGTTTTCTTCCACTACAATGCCAAACAATGGCAACACATCATTAAATGACTCTTCCGATTCAAAACAAAGTACAAGCTAAAAAAATGATTTTTTGACAAAGAAATCAACGTGCTACTGGCGGCTCTTGATGCTAGTGCCTTAGAAGTGTAATACTTTAGTAATACAATGAAAATATATCCCATTACGAATCATAATGACAAGGGAAATGAAAACACAATATACAATTCTCAGTCACAAATACACTAAGAAACACTCGATTTTTTAGTTCAGCTTTCCAAACATCAGTAGGTGATGTTAATACTACTCAGACTGCACGAGAGCTACAAAAGGGTAGTTTAAATAACAATCTAACGCCATTATCAGCAGCCAGTTCTAATATAAAGAACACAACTGATATTTCTCTTACACAACTATTGGAAGATAACGCCACATATTATTTTTCAGGTTATGCTGCCAAACAATGTTTGAAAAAATTTCATTGCAACTTGCAAAGAAAAATTCCTGGATCAAAATTCTCACGTTTATTTTCAAGCCCAAATTCTTACACATTATAGAGCATACAAAACTACCAAGTCTTCAACAAACTTGGACCTAGGACAACTAATTCCAGCCTCTGCTGAATTATGGAGTGTATGTAAGTTCCAGTTAAAAAAAATTGTAAAAATCTACGACAACATTTATCATGAAAGGCAACTTTTAGAAACTATCACAAAAGAATTGATCTCTAATACTGTGACACATTTTCCTACTTGGTTTATGGAGTGTGAAAATCACAATCTATATTTATTGAAATGTCTTCTAATAGCTAGAGAAAGGCATGGACTAAAGTGGCTGTCAAGATCTACAAGAGACACCAAAACAAAACTGATAAATGGTGGTAAAGAACATCCGTACTTGAAAAAACTAAGGAATAACTAACGGACAAGTAACTAGTCAGTTACTAGAATCTTACTATTTAATCTAAAATTAATTGGGTTGGATTATTGACTTAGTCATCATAGCACTAAAGCATTTATATAATCTAGTAGGGGCTTGCAAAACTCCAAAAGTTTAACTTGCTTCACCAATAAACATATTGAAAGCTAAAATACTTAATTTATGTTCACTCATTGCAAGAACAAAAGAATAATTATAAACAAAATAATTGAACTTCGCCACGGTTATTAGAGTATTTCATACAGTCAATTCAAGATTGCTTCAAATCGGAAAACCAATTTACTTCGCACACTCCTATAATTATAGATAATATTGTGTTTATTTACCATTCTTGGACTTATTTGATGTCTGTACCAACTATATTAGCCAACAACCTCTACAAGGTTTTTTGTTATGGATATTGTGTTTATTTACCATTCTTGGACTTACTTGATGTCTGTACCAACTATATTAGCCTACAAACTTTACAAGGTTTTTTGTCATGTATATTGTGTTTATTTGACCATCCTTGGACTTACTTGATGTATGTACCAACTATATTAGCCTACAACCTCTACAAGGTTTTTTGTTATGGATATTGTGTTTATTTACCATTCTTGGACTTACTTGATGTCTGTACCAACTATATTAGCTACAACCTCTACAAGGTTTTTTGTCATGGATATTGTGTTTATTTACCATTCTTGGACCTATTTGATGTCTGTACCAACTATATTAGCCTACAACCTATACAAGGTTTTTTGTCATGGATATTGTGTTTATTTACCATTCTTGGACTTATTTGATGTCTGTACCAACTATATTACTTTACAAACTCTACAAGGTTTTTATCGTGGATATTGTGTTTATTTTGATTATCCATTATCTAATTTAGGAAAGTGATATTTTAACTCTCGTCCTATTAGAGCTACAATTAATTACATAATGTAGGCCTACTATTTGTCATGAAATGTTTTAGTGATAAACTTGTGTTTGTTATTGAATATTTAATTCCACTGATTTAAAATTGGGTGCATTAACAATGTATATTAATATTAATTACCATGAAAATTATGCTTGTTTTAACTATTTAAGTTTTAGATTAATTAAAGTTTTGTATAAAATTAAAGACATTTCAGATTGTCTCGTTGAAAATGTTGCTAGATACATTGAAAATAAAATATCTTGATATTTAAAAAAATAATCATTCTTCGTCATTGATTTGGAGAAAGGGACCAAACGAATGGTAAGGCACGATTTAAAAAAAAATAACATTAGCAAATATGAATTTAAATCTATTTACTAATCTTTAATTAATCTATATTATATCATACATGACATGTTTTAAATTATTTATTAATAATATTATTTTAATATATTTAAAAAATTTGCTGCGCATAGCATTTAAAAAAAAATTAACTTAATATTAGTTCCAATTCTTATCAAAATAATATATATTTCCAAATGTATAATTTATAATTAATATAACTGTAATAGAAATGTTTTATCTTAAATTTAATTTCTTATTAAAATAATGTGTACATTATAATGTTTATATATTATTTACAATTAATTGAGTCTTATATGTATTATTTTGTGTAAATATTTTATTAATTCATTTTATTGTTTAGGTGTCAATAATGATATTATAATTCTTCAAGAAGAACATGATTAAGTTTAAGGAGCTTTTTTGCCTTAAGGAGAAAATGTAGGAGACGCGAGAAAAGTTGTGTTTTTCAGTTTATATAGCAAATCATATTTGGTCAAAATAAATAGAGTATTGCTTTAATAGAAACATGGTGCTTAATTTTCTCCACTTGGTGATATTGATAGTTCTTGAATATCTGTAAATGGTGTCCTGGAATATAATGACAACTTTTTATCTTCATTTAAAAGGTTTTTTTAGGTAATACCGCCATGCTTATGACAGATATCCAACAACTATTGACATAATCATGCGAAGAAAATTAAACTCCATGTTTCTATTGAAGCATATTTTATTTATTAAGGCCAAAAAATTATTTGGATATAAAAACGAAACACTGTTTTTTTCTCGCGTCCCCTGCATTCCCACTTTAAATGTCGTGTTTGTAATAGTTAATTAACTAATTGCCAAGGTGTTTTCACTGTAGAGCTTTTGTGTTTTTTATGTTCCACCTTATTTTGACATAATCTAAATAAACTATATCTTATGTATCTTTTATTAAGTTCTTTACGTTTCAAGATAAAAAAAGATAAATGTAACGATTGTTTATGGTTCTTTCTTCGTAATATTTGGACAGATTGATATATTTCGACTAAAATCTTAATAAACCAGAGGCACCCAAGAGGGACAAAATATTTTGATTTTCGATCTAACTTTATTCTATTATTTTGGGGGCAACGATATCCAAAGTAAAAAAACAACATTTTAGTCACGTATGGCGCTATAACTCTAATAACAACTTTGAAATTATACTTATCAAAATTAGCATGTCTTTATTTGGACCACAATTCGATAAAGTATATTTAAATTTGTCCAAAATATTTTTAAATATGAAATATCATTGTACCCGCCGGTACTCCAACATTCGAGCCATGGCCTCTTTGAACAAAGCCAGGCCCACAGACATGAAACTTACTCTGCTGGTATGGGAGGGTTTGCTTAAAACTGTAAATACAATAAGCTGGGACTCGTACTTCCCTCATCCCCTCCTTTAGCAAGTGGTTGTGCTCGCGCCTGCATTTATTATTCAAGTGTCTGTTGTAAGTCTATTGTGAATGCCCACCCCCCCCCCCTTCCCCTCAACCTCACAAAACCACTACGGGCCAGACATACTTTAACTCAATGAATGATGAAAATTAAGGTAAACATAGACAACACTGTAAAGGACTGGTTGCCATAATAACGTGACGCTTCTAAAGAAACCAAAAGTTGAAACATTAGCGTTCGAAGCGGTCACTCGACAGAACTAAAATTATCGAGACTCAGTGGAAAAACCACCCAAAAAACTTTACTGGATATTTTAACTTTTGATGTCCTCTCTATAGTATACATTTCTCTATGCCAAAACTTCAGGTAGAGGCAGCCGACCGACCGGTCTATGCTTTGTTTTCATTCAGAATCAATCTACCAAAAGAGTGACACACGCCAGGGTAGGGAAAGTAATAGAGTGGTGGGGGTATTACCTCTCCTCAAGCAGGTACTCAGTTCGAGAAGGACGATAAGACCCAAAATGAAATTTGGTCTTCTATTCTGCTGCATCTTAAAAACCAATAACCCGCCTCGGTGGCGTAGTTGGCTAACGCGCTTTTCGTGTTTAGCCCGACTGCTGAGGACGGAGAGATCGAGGTTCGAATCTCGGTCGGGTGAACTGGGGTGGTTTTTCCTAAATGGTTTTCCACTCTCCCTCCACGCAAATGTGGGTTCACTTCCTCTAATTCAACCTTCCCAATTCCTAATCCATTAGAGTAATTAGTACTTAAAGCGTATAACCCGAACGGGTAGTAAGACGCGGTGCTAAGTATTATTATTATTAAAACCAATAAACAGTACAGTTGTCAACGTTATTACATATTTAAAAAATTGAGTCAACTGACTATTAAATGTATACTATAAGAGTAATTGTTCTAGCAAAAAAACATCACGGTAATAATACACATATGCCATAGTGAATAGTCCAGTCTATGTTTTACTCTCCTCTGTTAGAGAAGGGGACTGATGTACCCCAAATTACATAATTATGTGTTTTAATAGTATTTTAATCGTCAACTTTAAGGCCTACAGTTTCCTGATAAGTATATAGGCCTCACCCTTCTATCCTCTTTTCATTGTTTAATTTTATACATATACGAAAAAAATAGAAATATAGCATTTTTTAAACATATATTATTTTATTTAAAATAAATTAAAACTGTCATTTATTTTTACTATCATAATATTTTATGTTTTCTTGATTTCAAAACTTTGCTTGTCAAAAGTGACAGCTGCTAAACATATGTTCTTTCAAATCATATGTTTTGGCGTATGGATACATTCTAGAAACCTAGTAACTTTTCCATAAATTTTCTACTGTACTGTTCTTCCTATCAAAATCAAACTGTAGCTAGGGTTTGGCCTGACAAATAACACTGTATACTTTTTTTTAAAGTAAAACTTAGTTTTAAGGCAGTTTATTAAGAGTCATTTTTAGAAAGTAAAAAAAATTCTAAATGGCTTTAGCAGTTTGGTTAAATATGCATATTAGTCCGGGGAAATTATACAATAAATTGCCATTTTAACGGAAATTTCATAATGTTTCGAACCTTCGCAGGAACATTGTTGAAGACGTTAGAAATGAAATAAAAGAAAGTTCTCTCGCCTATCGTGATAGCTTCCCCCTTAAAATAGGAAAAATCACCCCAAATACGATTAAGTTCATTTATCTGCTGAACCGTTAAATTTTGGGAAAATAAGCTTGTATAGAAAGAATTTTGAAATAAAATTTACGACAGTCAGTGTTCCCATCATATTTTGCAAGCAATGAATTTTACTCGCAAAAATGAGGATCTAAGACAAGTGTAAGTCGGAACGAACTGTTAAATACGTGACTATCGCGGTTTATATTGTGATCTACTCGGAAGATACTCATTTTACGCGAAAAATTATTAGTACTTAAATTGTCCATCAAATACGCTCTTTTATACTTATTTTTTTAATTTGTCACAATCCGAATTGTGGTCAATAATATTCGCTTCGGCTTCTGTGCCCTATATGCTTGCTGTTCCTGCGCACGCCAAAGCAATTTGAACATATTTCGACTCGTGTGGAGGGCAAAATCGAAATTTCAAGATTGTGGCCCTCCTCATACATATAGTACAGGATCCATAGAAAACAGATCAAAGATATTGAGCAAAAGTTCCCAATACCTGGACATAGTTTTTTGTCGAACGATACAGATTTTGAGCATATTGAAATAAACAGGCACAACCATGAACACATCTTTGTTCCACATTAATTGGTTGATATTATTAAGACAATAAGAACTAAGAAAACTGGGTTTGATGTGATTGGAATGTAGACTGTTGAATTGATAACAATAAAAAATGTGACATCTACCCTGACCTACATCAAAGAGTTTGGCAAAGATAAATTTCAGTGGTTTAAGAAAGGTGCCTGAAGAAAACGCAAGACAAACCCTATGTTATGAAGTACAAATACTCGCATAGCGACTATATTCTATATCAGTCCATAAACTATAGTAAAAATCTTCAAAAATCCTCGAAAAACTCTTATTCTAAAAAAATAATCATAGTTATCTATTTCTTAATTGTTTAAACTATTTCATTAGAGTTTAATTGAGAATATTTATTATTCACCTCAGCTTTGTTTCATTTATACCTAAAAAATATGCGATCTTCTTCGCACCGGCACATTTCATCTTTTCACATGCCCATCGGCTGTGCAATTTTGACTTATGTAATACATCCAGACCAGCTTCGGTGCGGATCCGGACAACTGGAAGTGGTTGCGACAAACTGGGTGCTTGCGAACCGGGCACGGGGAAGACTGGGCGCCAGGGTCATTAAAAAAAATATAATTGTAAAAAATGAAAACAAACCACTAGGCGTCAGTTCGGTATGGTTAATTCATATTAGCGTGGTTTATTTTACGTTAAATTCTTATTTTTTTAAATGGTTTTTTGTGCTATAAATATTTTCAAAATTTTATTATATCAATCAAACTTTACACAAATTTAGTTTCTCCTGTTATTAATTATTTTTTCAAACAACTCCAAAAATGATTATTTAGTAAAAAAAAGATTTACGTTTATACACTGTTCACTGGCAACCAGTTGTCCGCGCACATAGGGTGGTCCCCAGTTGTCCTCGACTGGCTTTGGTGACCACGTGGTTGAACACGCTACTCTCGCAGTAGACTAGACTGCTGATGATGGGGCGATCAAGGATAGAATCTTGGTGGGGTGTATTTCTAAAGTTGTTTTCCCCTCTCTCTCCACGCAAATGTGGGTACACTTCCTCTAAATATATTCTTCCTAGTCCCTAAAGCCATTAGCGTAATTAGTACATAAGTGCATAACCCGAAACGACAGTGAGACGTGGTGCTAAACAAATATATATATATTACATCCATAGTATAGTTTGATTTCACATTATCAACCTAACTTCTAACACAAAAAACTTGCACATAAACATAATAAGATCATCACTGGAATATACATTGTTACAGTTGCATATATTTATGAAGGAAAATATTATAAAAATTCATAATAATAAAACGTATTTTTACTGGCGTGGCCATGAAAGAGGACTTAAAAATAGTCTCTTTATTTGTGATATTGGATTATTAACTTTAATTAGATCCTATATCAAAGAAAAGATTGTTACTTCGAACATGTCTAAAATAGTCTCTTCTAGACAATGCAGAAGAGCAATTGTAGGGGCGTAGAAAGATGGGAGTAAGGGGTGTATGGAGTCCTTGCCTAGTGGAAATTTTTGTCCCTCTCCTTCCCCCTAGAATTGATGGAAGTTCTACATATTATTTGTATAGGAACTTAAATAAGAGTTGACTCTTATTCGAAAAAATGTTGGTTGAAAATTCCACTAGGATGTGTAACATGTTAAGAATATCCGACACTATAAGACTTATGGTTTTGAATATTAAACTGCCATCTTTAACTTGACCAATTTAACATATTATTATAAACTGAAAATTGAAAAATGATACCTGGGCACGGGAATCGAACCGGGACCTTCGGGTTCGATTCCCGTGTCCAGGTGTCATTTTTCAATTTTCAGAATATGATATCGGAGAGGTGTTATCCTCACTAAAACGCATTAACAATAGATCCGGCTATTGTTTCACTATTATTATAAAACCCATCCACTCAGACCTTCACATACATACGGGTAACTATACTAGAAATGTCACGATACCGATTTTTCCCGATTCTGATTCTTAAGTTCAACCTCAATTTTTTTATCCTTTATTTCGATTCTTGAACATTTCCTATTTTTCCAAACATCTAGCCTGATATAAAAACATTCTTCTTCTCCCTCATAGCACAGAAAAAAAAATACTAACAAAAGTGAATGGTGATAAAAACCATTCATTTTTAATTTTAACAAAGAAAAAGATCTATTTTATAAAGTAAAATGTGTCTCATAAATTAATAAAATAATTATAAATTACAATATTAAGCATCTATTTTTACCTACAAATAAAGCTTCACCGAGGAAAATATTTATAGATAATTTTAAAAAGATAAAGTACACAACTATCGAAAAGACAAGTTTTTTCATACTTACCCGTTAGATACAAACAGCTCCGCGAAGGAAACCTTTCCACTCACACGCACGATACTAGACTGACACTTTAGCTTCAAGGGCTTCTTATGTAATACGCGAACCCATGGCTCACAATCGTGCTACAAGAATTCAGGTACCCCAACGTAAAACCAGCTCGGTTGGAAAATTGTATACAAAAGCTCGGAACCGGTAAAAATGACCATTTGAATAACTAAACAATTTAAATGTATGAATATATAAACCAGTAATCGTCTGGAGACAAGATGGAAAAAACTGAACGGAAAAATCCCAATATTGAAGAAAAAAAAGTTGTACACTTGGTGGGATATGAACTTAATTTTGATCTTTCACGTCAAATCCAAGCACGCCATTTGAGCCAAGTGAAAATAATGGTAGTAGGTCTACAAATAATTTAGTAGAAAGCAGCTCAAGTTGCAGCTTTTTTTTTTTAAGCACTGTATACTGTTAAAATAAGTGAATGGTTCTCAATCACAAAAGTGGTGTCGAGGCCCAAGGTATTCCATATGTTTTTCTTGATATCGATCTAATTAGTTTATATCTTGCAACGTAAAATAGTTTAAAATAGTAAGTTGAAATATTATTGCTCTTTATATAAAATGAGGCTATTCCTAATTTTTTTAAATAACTAAACATGTGAATTAATATTTTGCTTGCCGATAACCGATAGAACTGTTGCCCATATTCGTAGATTTGAATTTGTGGCTTGGACCAAAAATGCCGTAATAGTTAAATTAGTAGTTTTAGAATGACAACAAATTATTATTTTGTGATAAAATATATATTTTTTCTATAAATATACAAAAATTAAGCTTATGTACGGTACAGAGACATATTTATTAATTTTCAGTGACTTTTGTTTTGTGTTTTGTGTAAAAATTACAAATTTGGTAATAATTAATTTTGTATTATAATAATTAATTAATTAACTTTTTAAAATAAATAATTTTATAATAATAAAATAAAAAATAATTATAATTCTTATTGATCAAATCTATTAGATATATATTAAGGGACCCGCCTTGGTGGCTACGTGATCTATCGCGCTACTCTCATGTTAGACTAGACTGCCGAGGATGGGGAGATCAGGGTTCGATCCTGGTCGGGTGCACTAAATGTGTTTTTTACCTCTACTTCCACGTGAATGTGGATGCACTTCCTATCCATTAAACCTAAATAATTCCTGAACTATTAATGTAATTAGTGTATAGGCTTATAACCTAAACGGTAAGTAAGACACTGTGTTAAAAAAAATGTCTTATGAAAATAAATTCCACCCTCCCGACAACAGGCCCTTGATCCACATAAAGCTTTAATCCCAATTCGGTTTACTGAGAGATTGCACCTCTTTAGGTGGGATGGAAGGGGACGCGAGGAAAAGGCAGTGTTTTAGCAGTTTTTATTGCAAAATATTATTTTGGACAAAATAAATAAAATATTGCTCCAGTACAATATAGAATTTAATTTTTTTCACATGGTGATCTCAAAATTTCTGAATATTTTTCAAGGGTGTTCTGGAATTTACTAATGACTTTTTCTCTTAGTTTAAAAAGTTTGTTAAATAATGCTGACATGCTCATGACAAATGTTCAGAAACTGTTGATATCAACATGTGAAGAAAATTAAACTCTTATGTTTGTACTGGAGCAATATTTTACATATTTTGACCAACAAAAGTTTTGCCATAAAAACTGCAAAATACTGGCCTTTTCACGCGTCCCTTTTCATTCCACCTTATATGGTTTCCAACTGTATCACCACGCCTTTTCGGGTAGTTTGTATTTCGTCGTCCTCACTGATATGACTTTCTTCGCTATTTTCCCCTAACTCACTGTCATATTATGATTGTATATCGACGTTGTCATCTACTTCAGAACACTTCTCACTACCACTCACTACCCGTTTCAAGTAACAACTGGCAACGACCACTTAGGTTCAACACGCCCCCTGTACCACTCTCCATCAAATTTAAAATGTAGATATACCATCGTTTTTCACCCAAACTCTGAAGGTGGTATGCCATTTTTTGTTTGAAGGGGCCAAGCTACAGTGAATGCAGCCCCCCAATAAAAATAGGGTTTTTTTTAAACCACAATTCAAACATCTTGTTTTGGCCCCAATTTGCACCCAGATATGGCGTTTTGCATCTTAATGGGTTTGCAATAAAAAATATTTAAGATGATAAAATGTGAAAGGGGGCAACTTAAGCATAGCCCCCCACTCCCTAATCGATAATTTTGTGTTTTTAATGTCAAAATAAATATCTTCTGTGCGTCATTTCGCACCCAAATTCGACGTTTTGCATGAAAAAATATATTTAGTATTTAACAAGTTGGAGACCCGAAGCTAAGCTTATCTCACTCGTTTCCTGAATATTTTGTTTTTTCTTACGCCAAAATGAACTTTTTTTTGCACCACTTTGCACCGTTTTTAACTCATTTTGTACCTTAACAGGTTATTGATAAAAATATATTTGTTCTGATAAACATTTTGGGTCAAATTTAAACTTCTTTTTTTTTTAGCACTGCGTCTTAATATTTTTTCAGACTATACATTAAGTTTGGGGTTTCTTATGACACTTTAAAATTTCATACTTTGTGTAATCTAGCGACCATATACGGCGTTTTGAATCATATTATATTGAGAGAAAATTAACAAAAATTAATAATGCCAGAGATATGTATGAATTTTAAAAGTAAAAATATGTTGGTTTTTTTAGCTGTTTACCACGCTAGTATTCCATCTCAATAGTTTTGTAAGAAAAAAAAATACGAGAAAAAAGAGAGAGGATCGAAAGAAAGCGTATGCCAAGAGTGAAAGCTACGTGGCCGAGTGAATGCCTCAATTATTTTTACATTCCCCGTAAATGGTGGCAGTATTGCTTAAATGTCCTTGGCTCAAGCCAACACTGAGGCAATACTGATGATGGAATTGCTTCTGTTATTGGGTTTTTATATTTATTTGTTACTTATTCATTAGTTTCTATATACTGTACTGTATTGTACTGTACAGTATGTCTGATGATATGCTAGTAAAAAGTAAAATGTTTGTAGTTTTAGCAAGCACATTAGGCTGATTCTACATTAGCAGTTAATACGCGGCGGTTTTGCCGCTAGCTTATGCCCCAAAATCTTGAATCTACACTTGACTGTCAAAACCCAACTGCTAAACAGCTATCAAAACGTTACTGATTCTACACTAGCGGCTTAAATGCTGCAGCTGTTACTTCCACTTGTGCAGAATGGTTTAAAAATGGACATTGTACAGGGCAGATGTATTGCGGGACTTATTTTGTTGGAGGAAACTTGAAAAAAGAAACTCGTCAAAAGAGACGTTGGTGGACTCGACCAACACCATCTAGACTACACAAGGCCTCGGCGCTACTGACCAAGATTACAGTGACGTCACTCATAGCCTACCGTTATCTCAAACTCAAAGTTCCAACGGCTTTTCCACTAGTTCAAGTAAAGGCATGCTCACGAAAAGTGTTACATTAACGTAAATATTAGAATATTAGTGTATTTAAGTGTTTTAGTATAGTTGGCCAATGTTCTTTGTCTTATACAATGTAAATACTTAGATATTTAACTATCACTATGGTGTTTAAGGGGGAACTCCCACCAAATATCTAAAATACTTGTACTACTAACCTCCTTAAATCTGATAGTAGTTATTACTATCCCAAACTGCAGGGGAAATTATCCGAACACACCTAAAGTACAGCTATTTTCATTTCCTAAAAATGTTGATCTTCGTGAAAAGAGGGTTCATGTTATCAGAAGAAAAGATTTCACTCCAACAGAATATACCAAGGTATGAATAGATCAAGACTTCATTGTTACTGACGTTAGTAAGCTATCATAAAATTAATATTTTGCGTTACTCATGTCTTATCCCAAAATGTTGGTTGATCGCTTAAAGTTATTTTATGAGGCTAGAGGAATTCAGTTAGGATCTTGATTGTGTTGATGAATAAATTTAATTTATGTAGATTGTCTTTTTCTGACTTATTCTCAGGAAATAGATCTAGAACTAGATGTGTAAGCTAGTATTAGGTAGGTGTATTATTCTAATTGATGATTTGTCTTCTGATATTGTTTGTGTTTATAAAGTGTAATTTAAATATATTCATTGTAATTAACTTAAATAAAAATAAAAGTGCACTATTAGTGCTAAACAACTAGATCAATACATTCTCAAACACATTATTATGATTGTTGGGTATTTATTCATAAACAAATATAAAATTAATTTTATAACAAGTTGTATCTATTCAATATAATGACCCGGTTTAATAGTGCATTAGCTTGCTTCTGATGGGGAGGTCAGGGTTCGATACCAGAGGAATAAATTGGAGATGGATTAATTGATTAATGAATTACCATTCTTTATTCAATAAAACGCCGGTGCATTTCCTTAAATGTCATCCTTTACATTATTTATGCTTGGATTTGTTAATTAGACCAAGATTCAGTGTAACCATAAAACCAAACATGCAGAACTTTATAAAATAAAATTTCCATATATCTTTCCTTACAACCATATACAGCATAAGTAGTGTGGATGGCCCCTCGCACCACTACGTCACACACCACGAGATTCCTTGATTTACCGTTATTCCAGCCCTCCTCCACCCCACCCCCACCCCTGACCTACTTTCCACATCCCCCACCCCACCCCCTGACCTCATTTCCCTCCTGACCTCCCCTTACCCTACAGCCCCCTACTGTTGTACAGTAAATTTTTACAAACTTTTGCCAAAATGTAATAGTGCGTTAAAATTACATAGATTGATGAGATCGGTTAATTAATATGAAAATGAATGCTTTTATATGATTTTTTATTTTAATTAACCGAAATACACTTCATTTGGTGTTTCATAAGGTCACAAAACTTTTTTTTTTAAAGTTAAAGATATAATCTTACTCCTAAAATCTAAGAGTAATTTACTTAAGAGTGAAAAGAGAAAAAAAAACAAATTTATCGTTATTTACTTTAATGGTTTTGATTAAAATTCATATTTTAGTACAATATAATACTAACAAATAGGCGTAACTAATTTTCCCGGGAAAATAATTTGGAGGGTATCTTGTATGTGCTAGTATTTCCAACTTTTAGTAAAAATGATATGTATTATCAGTTTATCGCATATTTAGTAGTCAAAAGTAGGTTTGAGTGGTACAATTTTTTCCCTCTCATTGCTATTCTATGGAAATATTTGAATCAAATTGGTCTTCTCCTCCCATGTAGGTGTTGTATTATCCTGTTACACAAGGCTAAAGAAAAATAATTCAACTATGCTCTGCAGTAGAATAACGCTTCACCAGTGACATTGAAACCACAAAATAGTCATTCCACCTAACAGCATACACTTATCTTTTATGACAACAAAGCATAAAAACTACCCATGTTTATTTTAAATTACGGATTATTTAGTAGTGAGTTTTCTAATTTTATTTTCTCCAATATATCCGATTATATATATATATATATGTTAAAATTCAAGAGTATGGGAAGAAATTAGCATAATAATTTTAGAAAAGTCTAAAGAGGTTTATATACTGAAAGCCTCTACTGTTAGACTCCAATTGTAAAAGTCTAAAGGCCTCTTCTATCGGTAACCAATTGAAGAATTCCTCCTCTTCCACTTATGATGATTTAATTCCCCTCAGTTGGGAGACAATTACATAAATCTACGTAAATACGACTTATAATCTTGATAGCTATCCCTGGATAGCCCACTCCAGTAAGGGAGAAGTGCAGTTTCTATGACACTCATTAATCAAGAGTTGGAGGGTTCCTGAGATGACACGATAGATATGTTAATGTAAGATGTGGAGGTGGGGAGGTGGGGGGATGACTGAGAGATGTGATGGGGGTTTGGGAGGGTTCCTGAGATGTTGTGGTGATGTGAGTTGTGGGGTAGGGGGGATGGGGCACCTTTTTGGTAAAAGCGGTATACTGCAACACTCATTTACATAATTGGCTGGTGGGAGAGGGAGGAGATGAGAAGGGTTGGAGCACTCGATGGTGGGATGAGGGTATGTTGAGCACCTGGGGAAGTGTTTTTTCTTGCGGCTTTCTGTAATGGGATGAGAAGGGTTGCAGCATGTGATGGCGTGAGGGGTTGGGTGTGGAGCAGCTGACTTTCGGGGATGAGAAGGGTTGTCTCTCGCACGGTCTGACTGTTTTTTCTCCCTATCATCGTGACGTAGTGTATAGAGCCTATGGGTAGGGTTGTAAGGTGCTCACACGGTAAAGTGTGTCAGGGTAGGCTTGACGTAGTGACTGGGGTGCACAGGTGTGGCAGCTGCACTTGAAAGAGCCGTATATTCCCATAACAGTCAAGGTATACGAGAAATAATTTATCTGATTCACGGACTTTAGAACATAAATTTCTTTCTATGTGACATGCTTAGAATCATGATACTTTGTGTTGAGTAGTTTTCACATTGAGGGTCTAGATCCGTGTACTTTGTGGGAGGGGGGAGGGAGAGGCGTGGCTTGGAGCCTATAAATAGGGGTGGTCAGCCTTTTTTTGTTGAATCATTAACCGGTAGCTATATTAGCCATGGCATCAGAATTTGTGGCTGCATTTTTGACGGAGGTGGGAAGTAATGAAATACTTCCACGTAAATTGACCGACTTGGAGATAGGTCACGCGTACCGTATTTCTTCAATAAATCGGTAAATACTCGATTCTGTCGTCGTATACTTACTGTGCTCGACGCCAAGTATCAAGTTTGGCTGCCGCGGAGATTTTCGACGCTTAGCGATGCTCAGATAGAGGATATCTCGAAAGCGGATCTACTACTTGTTTACAAAGGTCTCTCTACCGCCACCAAAACGGCCATCCTGAACTTTGAAGGTAAGTGTGTGTGTATGTGTATGTGTATGTGTATGTGTATGTGTATGTGTATGTGTATGTGTATGTGTATGTGTGTATGTGTGTATGTGTGTATGTGAGTATGTGTGTATGTGTTTGTGTATGTGTATGTGTGTATATGTATGTGTGTGTGTATGTGTGTGTGTATGTGTGTATGTGGTTATGTGTATGTGTGTGCGTGGTGTGTATGTGTGTGTGTATGTGTGTATGTGTATGTGTGTGTGTGTGTGTGCGTGCGTGTGTATGTGTGTGTGTATGTGTGTGTATGTGTGTATATGTGTGTATGTGTGTATGTGTGTATGTGTATGTGTGTGTGTGCGTGCGTGTGTATGTGTGTATGTGTGTGTGTATGTGTGTATGTGTGTGTGTGTGCGTGTGTATGTGTGTATGTGTGTGTGTATGTGTGTGTGTATGTGCGTGTATGTGTATGTGTGTGTATGTGTATGTGTGTGTATGTGTGTGTGTGTGCGTGTGTGTTAGGATAACCGTACTTAATCTAAGTCAATAATAATTGAATTGTTTTCAGGTTAAATGTGAATAGTTACACCCTATCTCTATCTTGAGCTAGTTCTATCCAGTCTACATCATTACACCCTAGCCCTATCTTGAGCTAGTTCTATCCAGTCCACTTCATTACATCCCTATCCCTATCTTGAGTCAGTTCTATCCGGTCCACCTCATTATACTTTATCCCTATCTTGAGATAATTCTATCCAGTCCAACTCATTACACCCATTCCTTACTCGAGTTAGGTTATATTTGGGGGATGAAACGTTCTCTTTAAACATGAAAACATTATCAGCACAATTATCGCGACGTAGTATTCACAAAAAAGTTTACTCAATTGTTCAAGATTATTTATTAAAAGTGACACTAAATATAAGTTACTTATTCAACATGAATTACGCAAATAGGTCTAATCTGACCTAAAAAATTAAACAATTAACTTGCGATGATTCTTAGGGTTAATTAACTAAATTGGAGTAATATATCAATTACTCAATTGCTCAAGTATGTGTATGTGTATGTGTGTATGTGTATGTGTGTGTGTATGTGTATGTGTGTGTATGTGTGTATGTGTATGCGTGTATGTGTGTATGTGTGTGTATGTGTGGTGTGCGTGTGTGTGTATTGTGTGTGTATGTGTGTATGTGTATGTGTGTATGTGTGTATGTATGTATGTGTGTATGTATGTTGTGTGATATGTGTGTGTATTGTGTGTGTATGTGTGTATGTGTGTATGGGTGTATGTGTGTATGTGTGTATGTGTGTATGTGTGTGTATGTGTGTATGTGTGTATGTGTGTGTGTGTGTGTTAGGATAACCGTACTTAATCTAAGTCAATAATCATTGAATTGTTTTCAGGTTAAATGTGAATAGTTACACCCTATTTCTATCTTGAATGTGTATGTGTGTATGTGTGTATGTGTGTATGTGTGTATGTGCGTATGTGTGTATGTGTGTGTATGTGTGTGTATGTGTATGTGTATGTGTGTATGTGTGTGTGTATGTGTATGTGTGTATGTGTGTATGTGTGTATGTGTGTATATGTGTATGTGTGTATGTGTGTATGTGTGTGTATGTGTATGTGTGTATGTGTGTATGTGTGTATGTGAGTATGTGTGTATGTGTGTATGTGTGTGTGTGTGTGTGTGTGTGTTAGGATAACCGTACTTAATCTAAGTCAATAATCATTGAATTGTTTTCAAGTTAAATGTGAATAGTTTAAAAAGAATTGTTTACATCATTAACAAACAATACGAGGTTCGAATCTCACTCCCAGGATAATTGTACTTAATATACAACTCGTAAGACCTAAGTCAAACAATCTTCCTTAAAACAAAGTTCGACCATTAATTACCTTTGAAACACAAAGTCCATTAATTACATTTTACCAAAGTTCAAACAATCTTAATTACCTTTAAATGAATTACCTTTAAATGCGGTAGAATTATAAATTACCTTTACCTTAAAAAAACACACAGTCCATTAATTACATTGCCTAAATTGCTTAGTTAGTGACTGGATTACTAATATTTAAATCAATATATTTTTTTTAGAATTAAACATAGAACTATATCAAACTAAATATTTCATGAAAGACCCTCTACATTCATCCCGACAACTCGTTGAATTGTTTAATAGTTAAAAAAAAAAAAGCTACTTGAGTCGTTTTTGAAATGAGTTTAAACACACTTTTTTCCACCCTCTTTTAACAGAAGGGGCCGAGGGAGTTTAAACACACTTTTTCTGCTACTCTCTTTTCTCGTCTTTCTTCTTTTAACGGAAGGGACCGAGGGACAGCAACCTTCTCCGAGAAAAAAGAAACATTTAAAACCTTTCTGTATTTACTGTAAACTAAAAAAAGCTTTCTTACAAATCTCTCATACTACCCGTTCTGGTTATACACTTAAATACTGTTTAGGGATTAATAAGGTTATATTTTTTTAGAGGAAATGTGTACAAATTTGCGTGGTTAGAGAGAGACTAGAAAAAACCCATTAGGTTAAAACCATCCTGGGCGAGAGTCGAACCTTGACCCTCTCACTACGAGAGTAAGGCAGTGACTGAAGCAGCTAGGTAGCCTGAATGTCTAGGGGTAAGGTGTCAGACTTATGCACTTACTCATCATAGTCGTTCCTGTTTGTTTGTTTACAGCCGTCTCGAGCCCACTTGACGTTATCTTGGAGGGGACTGTACCTTGAATGAAGAGGAGGCTAAAAAGGAGAGCATAGGGCAAACATGACAGAACCTCTAGCTAAAAGAACGCGCTTTTCTTCCCCCATCATTATATCTCGACAAATAAATGGAAATAAAGTGTATACTCTCCGTGAATTAACCTCGAATGAGCAACTTTTAATTTATTATCTAAAACGTGATATCACAACACAAGTATATAAGGCATATATTGAGCATACACCAGGGTTGATTAAGACCTCGAGCGTTTTGATACTCGGACCTGAGGATATAGATAGACAGATCCGGACGCTTTTGACTCAGTCACTTGACTTAGGTACGGGATTTACCCAGTTTAGGCTTTACCTGGAACCGTTAGGTCTTTCATTGAAACTTATTGAGCAGGCGTACACCCGCCGTATAAAAACCTATTCTATCACTAATGAATTGCCTTATAAGGACCCCGTTCAGTTTCTCGTCGCGTGCGGAGGTATATACGTAAAGACGGTAGAAGAAACAATTGCAAATGACTCGATAAAGGTAAATTGCAGTCTCATTTGCGAGTTTAGACATCCTACCGAAGGTAGAATTGAGAAAGGGTATTTCACTCTACTCTATGCGTTATATTTACCCCTACAAACTTGGAGGAGTTATATGAGAATAATGTAGTTTTCCCCCTCCTTGCTCAAATTGAAGGTTTTGTTTCTAGAGACTCGGGTTGATGTATGACGGTACATTGGAGATGAGAATAAATCTCTCTAAAAACACGGTTTTCACGATCGGGGCTCGGGTTCAAATCCCTGAAACTATAGCCAGCCGTAAAGCGCTGATAAATGTGCAATGTGAAGAAAGTAATTGTTTCCCTGTATCTGTTTTATCAGGTATTTTTGAACCGACAGGGAGAGCTCAACGTTTATCCTCTTACACTAATTTCGAGACGTTTTGAATCTAGACGGGATCCCTATCACATTCCAAAGAGATATATCGAGCGTTTTGAAAAGCTTAACGATATATCTGTAAATGTGTACACTGCAAAGCATGATGGGAGTGACTCTTATATTGACACAGCTGACACCTCTAAAAAACTAGTAATTGTTCCCGTACACGTCAGTGCTAAAGAGCGTGCTAGACATGTTCATTTATTCATGATAAGAGTGCACGGGACGAAACTTCTCATTTGAGCTGGATTAAAAATCTGTCACGGTTAATAAACTCTTAACTAGCGTCTAACAGAGGACGTAGATACTTTTGTGATAGATGCCTGTCCACTTTTTTGACTGAAAAAAAACTCACAAAACATAAAGAGGCGTGTATAAAATTCGACGCGGTAAGGAGTACATTCCCTCAAGGGGAGGATAAATTCCTCACGTTCACTCAGTATAAGCAGCAGGAGAAAACAGGATTTATCGTATATGCGGACCTGGAGAGCTTACTTATGCCAATAGAGACGAGCGATCACGACCCAAAATTTTCATATACCGAGAATGTTCAGCGTCATGTAGCTTATTCGGTAGGAATGTACGTTAAATGTAATTTTGACGATAGTCTCTCAGAGTACCGTCACTTCACAGGAAAAGATTGTACTGACCAATTTGTTGAGGCGCTTGTAGATACAGCGAAGCGTGTACTAGAGTACTATAGTACCGTCGTACCAATGAAACCGTTAACTCCTGCTCAAAGAGACGCTCATAATACAGCCTCTCATTGTCATATATGCGAGAAGCCCTACAAGAATGATGATATTCGGGTTATGGATCATTGTCACTTGACTGGACTTTATCGTGGGAGTAGTCACGCGGCGTGTAGTATTAATTACAAGAACCCGAGTCACCTGAGCGTAGTAATCCATAACGCGCGTTGCTACGATAATTTTTTCCTTCTCGAATCACTCGTTGAACGTAGAGAAACTAATCCGTTCACGGGGGAGAGCGTTCTCGTCAATCTGGGAAAAGTCAGAGTTATTGGAGAGACAATGGGAAGATTCAAAGTAATCATGAAATATATTCGGTGCGGGTTTCGAGGGATTACAATTAAAATTATAGATAGTTTCAGTTTTCTATGTACTTCCCTAGAGAAATGCGTATCTTACCTCGAACCCGAGCAACTTAAAATCACCCGTAAGTGCCATCCCGAGGATGAACGCTTCAAATTAGTCACGCGAAAAGGAGTGTTCCCCTATGATTATATTGATTCATTCGAGCGGCTGGACGAGACTCAGTTACCGAACAAAGATAAATTTTACAATGCGCTCACGGATAGTCATATCTCTCAGGAAGACTATGATCACGCCTGTGAGGTTTGGCGGGTATTCGAATGTAAGAATCTTTGGGACTATTCGAACCTCTACCTGTACACGGACGTAACTTTACTGGCCGACGTCTTTGAGAACTTTCGTGATCTCTGCATGAAGTCGTATAGGCTAGATCCCGGATGGTCCCTTACAGCTCCCAGTCTAGCGTACCAGGCTCTATTGAGAATAACCCGGGTACGGCTTCAATTAATCGATGATGTGGACACTCATCAATTCATTGAGGGAGCTATCCGCGGAGGGATATGTTTTGTGGCTAATCGTCACGCTGTAGCGAATAATCGCTATATGGACTTGTTTGATCCTTCCAAGCCGGAGTCCTACATTGTCTATCTAGACGTGAATGGACTCTATTCATTTAGTATGCTGTCCTCACTTCCCTATGGAGAGTTCAGGTGGCTCGAAGATGAAGAAATTGCTCGATTGGACGTGCTAAAAGTAGAGGACGATGCGGATACGGGCTATATCTTGCAGGTAGATCTTGAATATCCGCGAGATGTGCACGACGCTCATTCTGACTTGCCGTTCTGCCCTGAGAAAGGGATTCCACCCGTAGGGAAACATGAGAAACTGTTAACAACTTTAGCTGATAAGACCGGGTACGTCATTCACTACCGTCATCTAAAGCTATGTTTAGCGAACGGGTTGAAACTGACGAGAGTTCACCGTGTTCTCAGTTTCAAGCAAGCGCCGTGGATGGCTCCGTATATCAGGTTGATCGCGGAAATGAGGAGTAAAGCGAGCAATCAATTTGAAAACATGTTTTTCAAATGATGAACAATGCCGCATTCGGCCGCCTCATATCTAACAAGAGGGCTTACCGTACGATAAAGATAGCTACCAGGTGGGATGGGAAATTTGGAGCGGGTAACCTCATAGCCAGCCCTAACTTTAAAAACCGCTCGATAGTGTCAGAAAACCTAGTCATCATCGAGATGGAGCCGCAAGAGATTTACTTTGATATGCCTATCTATGTGGGATTCGCCATTTTGGAAATCTCGAAGGTAGTCATGTACGGTCTGCAATACCAGGTTTTGATCCCTGCCTTCCCCAAAGGTACGTTAAAACTTCAATACACTGATACAGACTCACTTCTCTACTACATTACTGTTGAGGATGCATACCAGAGACTAGCCCTGTTAGCTAATGACTACCTGGACACCTCCACCTACGGACAAGACAATGTTTACAGGATGCCCGTAGTAAATAAAGGGGTACTCGGTAAACTAAAAGACGAGGCTCGAGGTCGGATCATCACTGAGTTCATAGGTTTACGTCCTAAACTCTATTCATTCTCGGTACAAGGAGATGGAGAGACGCTCAAGGCTAAAGGGGTGAAGAGTAGCGCGTTAAGAACGCTTTCATTAGAGGATTATCGTAATTGTTTGACAGATGAGACGATAGTTATGAGAGAGGCTTGTTCAATAAGAGCTGTAGGATTCAAACTTTACACACAAAAATTCAATAGGGTCGCTCTATGCTCTATTGACGACAAAAGATATAGAGTACCAGGAACTGTCAATACTCTTCCATGGTCCCATTACTCAATCAGACCGTAAACTCTATGTGAAAAAAAATCATGTTCTCTACAGTGTAAGTGATTAGAACGGCTTATACTGAGTGAACGTGAGGAATTTATCCTCCCCTTGAGGGAATGTACTCCTTACCGCGTCGAATTTTATACACGCCTCTTTATGTTTTGTGAGTTTGTTTTCAGTCAAAAAAGTGGACAGGCATCTATCACAAAAGTATCTACGTCCTCTGTTAGACGCTAGTTGAGAGTTTATTAACCGTGACAGATTTTTAATCCAGCTGAAATGATAAGTTTCTGTCCCGTGCACTCTTATCATGAATAAATGAACATGTCTAGCACGCTCTTTAGCACTGACGTGTACGGGAACAATTACTAGTTTTTTAGAGGTGTCAGCTGTGTCAATATAAGAGTCACTCCCATCATGCTTTGCAGTGTACACATTTACAGATATATCGTTAAGCTTTTCAAAACGCTCGATATATCTCATTTGGAATGGGAGAGGGATCCCGTCTAGATTCAACACGTCTCGAAAATTAGGGTAAGAGGATAAACGTTGAGCTCTCCCTGTCGGTTCAAAAATACCTAATAAAACAGATACAGGGAAACAATGACCTTCTTCACATTGCACATTTATCAGCGCTTTACGGCTGGCTATAGTTTCAGGGATTTGAACCCGAGCCCCGATCGTGAAAACCGTGTTTTTAGAGAGATTTATTCTCATCTCCAATGTACCGTCATACATCCAACCCGAGTCTCTAGAAACAAAACCTTCAATTTGAGCAAGGAGGGGGAAAACTACATTATTCTCATATAACTCATCCAAGTTTGTAGGGGTAAATATACAGCATAGAGTAGAGTTGAAATACCCTTTCTCAATTCTACCTTCGGTAGGATGTCTAAACTCGCAAATGAGACTGCAATTTACCTTTATCGAGTCATTTGCAATTGTTTCTTCTACCGTCTTTACGTATATACCTCCGCACGCGACGAGAAACTGAACGGGGTCCTTATAAGGCAATTCATTAGTGATAGAATAGGTTTTTATACGGCGGGTGTACGCCTGCTCAATAAGTTTCAATGAGAGACCTAACGGTTCCAGGTAAAGCCTAAACTGGGTAAATCCCGTACCTAAGTCATGTGACTGAGTCAAAAGCGTCCGGATCTGTCTATCTATATCCTCAGGTCCGAGTATCAAAACGCTCGAGGTCTTAATCAACCCTGGTGTATGCTCAAATATGCCTTATATACTTGTGTTGTGATATCACGTTTTAGATAATAAATTAAAAGTTGCTCATTCGAGGTTAATTCACGGAGAGTATACACTTTATTTCCATTTATTTGTCGAGATATAATGATGGGGGAAGAAAAGCGCGTTCTTTTAGCTAGAGGTTCTGTCATGTTTGCCCTATGCTCTCCTTTTTAGCCTCCTCTTCATTCAAGGTACAGTCCCCTCCAAGATAACGTCAAGTGGGCTCGAGACGGCTGTAAACAAACAAACAGGAACGACTATGATGAGTAAGTGCATAAGTCTGACACCTTACCCCTAGACATTCAGGCTACCTAGCTGCTTCAGTCACTGCCTTACTCTCGTAGTGAGAGGGTCAAGGTTCGACTCTCGCCCAGGATGGTTTTAACCTAATGGGTTTTTTCTAGTCTCTCTCTAACCACGCAAATTTGTACACATTTCCTCTAAAAAAATATAACCTTATTAATCCCTAAACAGTATTTAAGTGTATAACCAGAACGGGTAGTATGAGAGATTTGTAAGAAAGCTTTTTTTAGTTTACAGTAAATACAGAAAGGTTTTAAATGTTTCTTTTTTCTCGGAGAAGGTTGCTGTCCCTCGGTCCCTTCCGTTAAAAGAAGAAAGACGAGAAAAGAGAGTAGCAGAAAAAGTGTGTTTAAACTCCCTCGGCCCCTTCTGTTAAAAGAGGGTGGAAAAAAGTGTGTTTAAACTCATTTCAAAAACGACTCAAGTAGCTTTTTTTTTTTTAACTATTAAACAATTCAACGAGTTGTCGGGATGAATGTAGAGGGTCTTTCATGAAATATTTAGTTTGATATAGTTCTATGTTTAATTCTAAAAAAAATATATTGATTTAAATATTAGTAATCCAGTCACTAACTAAGCAATTTGGCAATGTAATTAATGGACTGTGTGTTTTTTAAGGTAAAGGTAATTTATAATCCTACCGCATTTAAAGGTAATTCATTTAAAGGTAATTAAGATTGTTTGAACTTTGGTAAAAGGTAATAATAGACTTTGTGTTTTTAAGGTAATTAATGGTCGAACTTTGTTTTAAGGAAGATTGTTTGACTTAGGTCTTACGAGTTGTATATTAAGTACAATTATCCTGGGAGTGAGATTCGAACCTCGTATTGTTAGTTAATGATGTAAACAATTCTTTTTAAACTATTCACATTTAACTTGAAAACAATTCAATGATTATTGACTTAGATTAAGTACGGTTATCCTAACACACACACACACACATACACACATACACATACACATACACACATACACACATACACATACGCGCACACACACATACACACATACACACATACACACATACACACATACACATTCAAGATAGAGATAGGGTGTAACTATTCACATTTAACCTGAAAACAATTCAATGATTATTGACTTAGATTAAGTACGGTTATCCTTACACATACACACACACATACACACATACACACATACACACACATACACACATACACACATACACACATACACACACATACACACATACACACATACACCCATACACCCATACACACACACACATAACACACATACACACATACACACATACATACATACACACATACACACATACACATACACACACATACACACATACACACACATACACACATACACACATACACACACATACACATACACATACACACACACACATACACACATACACACATACTTACATACACATACACATACACACATACACATACACATACACATACACACACACTTACCTTCAAAGTTCAGGATGGCCATTTTGGTGGCGGTATAGAGACCTTTGTAAACAAGTAGTAGATCGCGTTTCGAGATATCCTCTATCTGAGCATCGCTAAGCGTCGAAAATCTCCGCGGCGGCCAAACTTGATACTTGGCGTCGAGCACAGTAAGTATAAGACGACCGAATCGAGTATTTACCGATTTTATTAAAGAAATACGGTACGCGTGACCTATCTCCAAGTCGGTCAATTTACGTGGAAGTATTTCATTACTTCCCACCTCCTTCAAAAATGCAGCCACAAATTGTGATGCCATGGCTAATATAGCTACCGGTTAATGATTCAACAAAAAAAGGCTGACCACCCTATTTATAGGCTCCAAGCCACGCCTCTCCCTCCCCCCTCCCACAAAGTACACGGATCTAGACCCTCAATGTGAAAACTACTCAACACAAAGTATCATGATTCTAAGCATGTCACATAGAAAGAAATTTATGTTCTAAAGTCCGTGAATCAGATAAATTATTTCTCGTATACCTTGACTGTTATGGGAATTACGGCTCTTTCAAGTGCAGCTGCCACACCTGTGCACCCAGTCACTACGTCAAGCCTACCCTGACACACTTTACCGTGTGAGCACCTTACAACCCTACCCATAGGCTCTATACACTACGTCACGATGATAGGGAGAAAAAACAGTCAGACCGTGCGAGAGACAACCCTTCTCATCCCCGAAGGTCAGCTGCTCCACACCCAACCCTCACGCCATCACATGCTACAACCCTTCTCATCCCATTACAGAAAGCCGCAAGAAAAAACACTTCCCCAGGTGCTCAACACACCCTCATCCCACCATCGAGTGCTCCAACCCTTCTCATCTCCTCCCCCTCCCACCAGCCAATTATGTAAATGAGTGTTGCAGTATACCGCTTTTACCAAAAAGGTGCCCATACCCCTACCCCACAACTCACATCACCACAACATCTCAGGAACCCTCCCAAACCCCCCATCACATCTCTCAGTCATCCCCCCACCTCCCCACCCCCACATCTCACATCAACATATCTATCGTGTCATCTCAGGAACCCTCTAACTCTTGATTAATGAGTGTCCCAGAAACTGCACTTCTCCCTTACTCACTCCTCTTATCGACGCGATTAGCATGCAAGGAAATTCCCATTTATACAATAAATATAAGTTGATCACTTTTATATTAATTTATTATTCCTTTATATGTATTATAATTGACATCCTCAGCTTGTACAAACAAACCCATCTCTAGCTAGTCGCCGTACATTATATCATAGCTAAATATGCCACGACAAGCAACACACGTCTTGTCGCCACCCCGGTCACCAAGTGTCTCTTTCTTGTTTAACAGTGAGAGCTTTTCAAATTCTGATGGCATCGTAGATTGCACCAGGGTGGACTGACAATCTCGACCTATAATATGAGAGTAGTTTAAAACTAACTTTCTGGTTGGATGGACAATGCAACCGCTCCGTACTAAGAAAAGGGTGTATTTCTTTTAGAATGAAAACTATAGATCAGCCCTTTCTATTTTGTTTAATCGTCCAAAGCACCAAATAATCAAATTTAAAATAAAATAAATGTAATGAATTTCAAACTGTCTGAATGGTTTAAATATTCTAAAATGCAAATGAATAACTAAAACTGACATTATAAAATAAAGAGAATTCCTGAATTTAAACATGAAATGCAAATAAAATATAAAAACTGCCGACTCATACTTAATTTTTGAAACAACATAGGGCTTACAAATTGGGACAGTACATAAAATTAATAACTCAGTTTTAGGTTATTGTTCCTGGACTTTTTTATCACAACACTTTCACCCAATCCAACTTCCCGAGTTCCATTACATTTTTTCCTTGTTGTAAACTATCAAGAATACAATAGTATAATCAGGTAGCATAAACCTAGAATTGAATCCGAAACTTACAGGCCTACCTCAAAATAATAAATTGCTGGAATTAATGACGGAAAACATATATAATCAATTATAACAGTATATTGTTAGAAGATATACATTATATTATGTTATACAAACGCAAGTTGAGCAATTGTGTTACTATATGAACTCTGACTGATATACAACACTATTTAAGGCAGGCAGATGAGGTAAAGTGCTTAAGAACTTTACCTTCCCCAAGTGTATATTATTAGCACCACGTCATAGTACCGTTCGGATTATATTCATATGTACTAATTACGCTAATGGATTAAGGATGAGGTAGGTAGAGGAAGTGGACCCGCATTTACGTGGAGGGAGAGTAGGAAACAATTAAGGAAAAACCACACTCAGTGCACCCGATTAGGATCGAACGCCCCCGATGTCCCCATCCACTGCAGTCTAGTTTATTTCTAGAGTGGCACGTTATACCCACGGCCATCGCATACTTTTATTATTACTATTATTATTTTATTAGTAGTAGTAGTAGTAGTAGTAGTAGTAGTAGTTTAGTATGTTTAGTAAAGGAGATCTCGTAACATTAATTTACTCAGTGCGTGTTCTAAATTTACAATCTTCTTCTTCTTACTATTTTTTATGATTGTAATGTACCATTATTCAGTTACCATTATAAAAATGAAAGTTTTCTTCAGTGGTGGCTTGTGGTTGGGAGGTTAAAAGGTGACACTTTGAGCCTATTATACTTCAAAAGATAGTGTGTTAGGATACCAGTGTGTTAAAAGAAGGGGGGAGGGGTATTGTGTACCCAGTCACTTCTCGATCATCTTCTTCTTACGGTGTCGTCCACGGCAGTCAGTTGTTTCGGTAGAGCATCTCGGGGTTATAAGTATAATGGTGGAGGTAGAGGTACTCAGCCGATTAAAAACATATGAGGTAGTGTAGTATTTGAGTTTTAATTTCACCAAAAATGTACATAATGGTAATACGGCTAATTAATTTAGATGAACGAATTAGTTACATTGATAAAGACAACTTTTTAGCCACCTGGACTAGATCTCCTCTCCCCCATCTTTACAGGTTGAAATGGTAGGTTATTACCGGTTTACTCTATTTTAGTGTTAACAGTCCTGTCTCCCGATCGCGTCTGTCCCGCGTCTGACATTTCCCCTTCTATATAATGTAAAACTCAGACGCTCAAGCGAATGCACTGATTGGCCAGGAGTCCGCGCCAAAACCTACCCCTCCCCCGAAAGACCACAGTGTAAGCAACAGGTGCGTCTCCCAGCTTCCGGGTTCAGATATCACTTCGTTGCACGATGCTTAAAATGAAAAATAAAAGTAATAAATTTGGATGACTCTAATATTCCAACAATGACTATAAATAATGAAAAACTATAAGATTAAAAAATTTAAAGGCCTGAAAATGAAGTTAAAGAATTGAAATTTAAAACATGCATTGCTTAAAACTTTGGTTATGATTTACATGATTATAATTACCATAAAACCCAAACTTTCTTATAATTAACCATTTAATAGTAATAAAGAGAATTAAATTAGGCCTAAATGAAATGAACAATGTATTTATCAGTTTAGTACTCTGAGTAGCTTGAGCGTATTAATATATAAAAAAAGGCAAACTAATGTAATTTAAACAAGAAATGGTTGAGAACTAAGGGCCTAAAACCCTGACCACTTTACAATTGGTGGTCGGTAGGGGTAGATAGGAAATACGGAAGATAGAGGGGAAGAAAAAATGTCGGATCAACGTTAAAATTATTTTAATTAACTTATTAATGACAAAATTAGGAGTATGATTGCACCCTACATGACAGGAATGAAGGGGTGGGGTGCAATTAAACATAACATAGTAAGAAAAAGACATACTGTACATTTTATTTTCAAGGGACATTATACAAAAGAGTAGCAGATCACTGTGTATTACAGGAAATTGGTTGTCTAATTAGTAAAGGGCAATGCAGCCAGGCTAAAGTGTAGCACTCTCTATATTTTCTATAAATGACCATATTACACTCGTTCAGTATTCATAGTGCTCGGATTATGTAGTGAGCACTCTGCCCCATACTCCCTCGGGCAGCAGTCCACATACCTATATTTCAAGAATAATACAACCACATTAGAAATCCATACGCATGAGGTGCAATGGTACATCAACAATCAAAAATGGTTAGGGGAGGTGTACATTACACAAACGCAAATAAGTCACGAGATGGTGGCTAAGTATCTCGTCTAAAAAGACCCAACAGAGAAGAAACTGGGGCAGCCAAGACGGTCAAGCCTCAATTGGTGCACCCAAAATGAGAGACCATATCTATACC